>JAPQNM010002624.1:35000-65000 GCA_029783475.1 Metacarcinus magister | reverse complement strand
GGATACAATATAATAAAACAAACATTTATGAATAAATACAATACATTTATTTAACTAATACACCGTCCTGAAGGCCTCCTGAAGGCTCTAATAATGAGAAATAAAGGACAGACTGAGAACTTAAGCGAGAGAGAGAGACAGAGAGAGAGAGAGAGAGAGAGAGAGAGATAGAGCAAGAGCACATTCAGCTGTCATGTGCTAAGGTGTCAGTGTGTCATGTGTCACTATACACTACACACTATAAACACCTGACCTTATTCCCTTAATAATTAACATTCGTCATTGTACAATTAATTTCAAGTCATTTTAGTGACACACACACACCCTCCCTTAACCCCAGGTGCTGAGCCTCCTACCACGTGTTGAGGTCAGGTCACAGGTCACAGCCCCCCACCATGACCTGGCACGCCGCCCCCCTCATCGTCTTCTTCGCTGTCATCGTCACCGTCAGGACTGCTAACCCGGTAACCATTATTATTGTTATTATTATTATTATATTCAGTGTATTTGTAACGTTATTTGTACAGTATTATTATTGTTATTATTATTATTGTTATCATCATCATCATCATCATCATTATCATCATCATTATTATTATAGTAGTAGTAGCTTATGTTAGGTTAGGTTAAGTTAAGTTCAGTTAAGTTAGGTTAGTATGAGTAGTATTATTGGTTATATTGTCTTTGTAGGCTTTCAAAAAGACAACAATTTTTAACTATATCATTGCATAGGTTTTAGTAAACGGTCGCCCAAACTAAACTGACCCGAAAGGGTGCCTATGCCCCCTCCAGACTCCCCCAACTCAACCTAACCTAACTGGATCCCCCCAACGACACAACCCTAGCCTTAGACTAAACTGACCCCCTTCCCCCCCTAACCAAACTTAACTAAGTGTGTAAGGTGTTTGTACTTACAAATAGAACAGTACATGTTAAGTAAGGCTAAAAGATTTTTGATGAAATGTTAGGTTAGGTAATTATGAAATATACTAGCCTCCTGGCTAGTACAGTGGTAGCGCGTTGGCCTTGCATTCCCTTGGCCGACAGATCGAGTCCCCGCCCAGGCCTGTGATGCTTTAGCTGTTTACTGGGAGGAACTGCTGTGGTTGGGCACCACAGTGGGGCAGTGGTGGTCCACCATGACTGTGAGGCATAGTCCTCTAAACAAAAACCTAGTAGTAATGGTGAAAAGATATATGCAATGATATAGTTCAAAATTATCGTCTTTTTGAAAGCCTACAAAGACAATAATACCGCTAATACTACTCATACTAACCTAACCTAACCTAACCTAACCTAACAACACTAATACTCATGCTAACTATACGTACTACTAATACTTATACCAATTCACTACCAAAATACACTTGGTCACAAGTAAACGCAGCCCAATCAGAGAACTTGTTAGAGGGAGGAAGTACACCCATTACCATTACATTACATTACTGATTAATGGAAGTAGAAAGAGAGACTAGAAGAGTTGTAAGTTAGGTTAGGTTAGATTATAAAGGTTAGGTTATTAAGTGTTCGGTTTGGTTTTTGATTAATGGAAGTAGAAACAAAGATTGGAAGAGTTGTATGTTTGGGGAGGCAGTGGCCTAGTGGTTAGCGGTTGGGCATACCAGCTCAGAGTCCAGAGTTCGAGCCCCGGCATGAGCTGGTCACTTTTCTATGGAATAATCGTTGAGTGGCCTAAGATCACCCACATGCTGCCATAACACTATCCTCGACGGGACTGCAAAGTTACATGCTCGAGGAGCTTCCACTGGCAGCATGAGCCTCTCAACAAGAAATGAGGCATCACTTTAAAAATCTAACCTGTTCTACTAACAGGCGGAGGCCGACCATCTAACGGTTAGATGGTTGACCTCCGCCCGTTAGTAGAACAGGTTAGATTCTAACGCCTTCATTAAGCCTACCGGTGCCATAGGTTAAAGACATAAAAAAAAGAAGAAAAAAAAAGTTATAGAGGTTAGGTTAGGTTAGGTTATAAAGATTCAGTTTGGTTAATTTAGATAGAATTGAAACCAAGCTGTGTGGAGGAAGACTGAAAACAAGTCTTAGTTAAAATATCACCTCTGCCTCCCTACCTGTCTTGCCTACCATTACTTAGGGTGGTGGATGATTGGAACAGACTCAGTCAGCAGGTAGTTAGTGCACAGATGATAGGGAGTTTTAAAAGAAAATTAGACGGTTTTATGGATAGGGATGAGAGGTGGTTGAGGTAATAAGGGAGTATTGGAGTAACAGGAACTACCTAGTGCAGGCCTCCGGGACTTTTGTAGCTTCCCTTATATTCTTATGATAGGTAAGTGTTTGGTGTTAGGTGTA
Organism: Metacarcinus magister; assembly: GCA_029783475.1. NCBI lineage: Eukaryota > Metazoa > Arthropoda > Malacostraca > Decapoda > Cancridae > Metacarcinus > Metacarcinus magister. The sequence goes on along the minus strand of JAPQNM010002624.1, from coordinate 62,669 downwards.
CAGGACCTGCCTTCTGTAGGTCAACCGGCCTCTTGCAGCCTAATTATGTTCTTATGTTCATATAATTAACTATTTTTTGGAGATATTATAAGGATTAGAATAAAACTAGTGATTTTCAGGATAAGCAGATTAACAGATCAACTCAAAATTTATTAAATCTTATTAGAAAAGAAATAGCTTCATCATCAAAATAAGTAAAAGTCTGCTAAAGCAAATTTACTATATTATCAAAGTTTTAGTTCAGTTTATTGTCATTTTTTATTATATTAATTCTTACAAGTATATTCTAGGTTCCTAACTTCATGTATTTAATTATTATATACATCATTACTATCAATGTTTTTTTAACTTAATATATCATACAGTCTCCTAATTGCTATGTACATTCTCATAACTGTCACATACATTCTCAACTGTCACATACATTCACATAACTGTCACATACATTCACCTAACTGTCACATACATTCTCATAACTGTCACATACATTCTCATAACTGTCACATACATTCTCATAACTGTCACATACATTCACCTAACTGTCACATACATTCTCATAACTGTCACATACATTCACATAACTGTCACATACATTCTCATAACTGTCACATACATTCTCATAACTGTCACATACATTCACATAACTGTCACATACATTCTCATAACTGTCACATACATTCTCATAACTGTCACATACATTCTCATAACTGTCACATACATTCTCATAACTGTCACATACATTCTCATAACTGTCACATACATTCTCATAACTGTCACATACATTCTCATAACTGTCACATACATTCACATAACTGTCACATACATTCTCATAACTGTCACATACATTCACCTAACTGTCACATACATTCTCATAACTGTCACATACATTCTCATAACTGTCACATACATTCTCATAACTGTCACATACATTCTCATAACTGTCACATACATTCTCATAACTGTCACATACATTCTCCTAACTGTCACATACATTCTCATAACTGTCACATATAAGGTTAAGGAAAGTAAAGAAAAATTTATGTACATTCTTTGCCATTATCACCTCTTTCTTCAGTCCATTCCAAATATCTATACTTCTTTGGGAAAAACTGTACTTTTTTGTATCGTTTAAGCAAATTCTTTTATACAATTTTTTCTTGTGTCCCCTTAAATATCTACGTGTTTGAACAGAGTATAATGTCTCCTCACTATCTATGCCTTGTTTATAGTAGGAAGAAACAATACAAAGGAAGGTCTCTCCATTCCTCTTCCTCTGTACATTCAAGTTGCCTTACAATATATATAGAATGCAGTATCAGTTAGGTTAGGTAGGTTAGGTAAATTAGGTTAGGTTAGGTAGGTTAGGTAAATTAGGTTAGGTTAGGTAGTTAGGTTAGATTAGGTTAGGTTAAGTTGGTTTGGCTAGGTTAGGTTAGGTTAGTTAGGTAAGGTTAGGTTAGGTTTGGTTAGTTAGGTTAGGTAAGGTTAGGTTAGTTTGGTAAGTTAGGTTAGGTAGGCTACATTAGATTAGGTTAGACCACTCGTTCTGTCCCTTTTTGTCACTTTTTATGAACTGCAGAGAATGAATTGTTAGTGTTCATGCAGACCCAACACTGGCTAATGTTCGGGGAGGCGGTGGCTTAATGGCTAGCGGTCGGGCATACCAGCTCAGGGTCCCGCGTTCGAGCCTCGGCACGGGCTGGCCACTTTTCTTCGTTACTACCGCCGAGTGGCCTAAGATCACCCACATGCTGCCATAACACCATCCTCGCCAGGACTGCAACGTTATATGCGCGAGGAGTTTCCCCTGGCAGCATGAGCCTATCAATAAGAAGAAACAAGGCGTCACTTAAAAAATCTAACCCGCGCTATTAACGGGCGGAGGCCAACCATCTAAGGTCTCCCTGAAGCCATGGGTAAAAGATAAAAAAAAAATAATAATAATAATAATAATAATAATAATAGTACACTCATACCTCGTTTTAACAGGCTAAATGTTGCGTCAACTTGTCGGCTACTTGAAAATCACCGTTGCTTGTTATTTTTAGGGACAGACACAGACACCAGTATTTTTTATATAGTACACAGATTACCACATTTAAAGGCATGACTATTATGAAATGCAATCATTGTTTCACTTACCTTAATTATTGATAGGATTATGAATATTTTATGTGTATCACATAGCATTAGAAAACAATAATGGCATCAAAATATATTGATTAGCGGACAGATGTTCATAATAATACTAATGATAATGATGATGATAATACCTGATTCAAGGCTTATTTATGTTTCTCATTTTTCATCATCATCATTATCATTATCATCATTATCAGTTTTCTGCAACATTTATTCTTCCTTCATTATTATTCTTCCTTCCTTTATAATCTAGGTGGTGATGAATATTTTGGAACACACACACACACACATATACACACACACACACACACACACATATACACACACACACACACACACACACACACACACACACACACACACACACACACACACACACACACACACACACACACACTTCATATTTAAAGAGATAAGCTGATTACACAATTAATAAAGGCTGTTTGTGTATGTAGTTTTATCTTATTTATATTACTGTGTGTATCTAATATTGGTGTGTGTGTGTGTGTGTGTGTGTGGTGTGTGTGTGTGTGTGTGTGTGTGTACAATTTTATGATGTATTTCAGCTAATTTATCATCTATTCTTCCTTCCCTTCCTTCTTCTTTTTCCTTCCCTTACCTTCCCTAATTTTTCCTTCTCTTCCTTTTCCTTCCTTTACCTTACCTTCTTCCCTCTTCCCCACCCTTCCCTCTTCCCTTCCCTTCCCTTCCCTTCCCTTCCCTTCCCTTCCCTTACCTTACCTTACCTTACCTTACCTTCCACCCCTCTCTCTCCTCTCCTTCCCTTCCCTTTTTTCCCCTTCCCTTCCCTTACCTTCCCTTCCCTTCCCTTCCCTTCCCTTCCCTTCCCTTCCCTTCCCTTCCCTTCCCTTACCTTCCCTTCCCTTACCTTCCACCCCTCTCTCTCCTCTCCTTCCCTTCCCTTCCCTTACCTTCCCTTCTCTTTCTTTCCCTTCCCTTCCCTTCCCTTCCCTTCCCTTCCCTTCCCTTCCCTTCCCTTCCCTTCCCTTACCTTCCACCCCTCTCTCTTCTCTCCTTCTCTTTCCTTCCCTTCTCTTTCTTTCCCTTCCTTCTTCTTTTTCCTTCCTTTCCTTCTTTTTCCTTCCCTTATCTTCTCTATTTTTTCCTTCTCTTCCTTTTCCTTCCCTTACCTTACCTTTGTCCCTCTTCCTCGCCTTCCCTCTTCCCTTCCCTTCCCTTCCCTACCCTTCCCTTACCTTCCACCCCTCTCTCTCCTCTCCTTCCCTTTTTTCCCCTTTCCTTCCCTTCCCTTCCCTTCCCTTCCCTTCCCTTCCCTTCCCTTCCCTTCCCCCCACACAGTCATGTCAGCCTGGCAAGAAAGGGATGCTCAACGTTCACCTCATCTGCCACACACACGATGATGTGGGTTGGCTCAAGACTGTAGACCAATACTACTATGGAGGTGTGTGTACGTGTGTGTGTGTGTGTGTGTGTGTACGTGTGTGTGTGTGTGTGTGTGTGTGTGTGTGTGTGTTTGCCTAGTTATATCATACATTAATTTTAAGAGTTATGTTTGTACTGTCCTGTCTGTCTACAAATCTACTCTGTATTTATCCAGTTTGCTTTTGAAATCATGAATATTTGTTGCATGAATTACTTCTGCATCAAGTTTATTTCAGTGTGTGTGTGTGTGTGTGTGTGTGTGTGTGTGTGTGTGTGTGTGTGTGTGTGTGTGTGTGTAGGAAGAGGAGGAAGCTTACGACAAAGGGGAGGAGGATATGGAAGTTTATGACAAGGAAGAGGAAGAGAAGGAGGAGGAGGAAGTGGAGGTGGAGGTGGAGGTGAAAGCAATACAATGATAATGATAAGCAACTTCTTTTAGTATTTATATAATGTGCATCTCTCATCCTCTCTCTCTCTCTCTCTCTCTCTCTCTCTCTTCTCTCTCTCTCCTCTCTCTCTCTCTCTCTCTCTCTCTCTCTCTCTCTCTCTCTCTCTCTCTCTCTCTCATTCTCTTTATTTTCCTCTATCCTTCCTACTACTTTCCTTTCCTCCTCTTCCTTCTTTTTAACCTAACCTAACCTAACCTAACCTTTCTATTACTTTCTATTCCTCCTCCTTCCCTTACTTTCAACCTAACCATCTCTCCCTCTCCCCTCTCCCCTCTCCCTTCTCCCGTCTCCCCATCATCCACCTTTCAGCCAACAACAGCATCCAGCGTGCAGGTGTGCAGTACATCCTGGACTCGGTGGTGGATGCCTTGCTCAAGGATAAGGACAGGAAGTTCATCTACGTGGAGTCTGCTTTCTTCTTCAGGTGGTGGAACGAACAGACCCAAGCCATGAAGGAAACTGTCAAGGTGTGTGTGTATGTGTGGGTAGGTGTGTGTGTGTGTGTGTGTGGGTAGGTGTGTGTGTGTGTGTGTGGGTAGGTGTGTATGGGTGTGGGTGTGTGTTGGAAGGGTTTGATATTTTTCCTTCCATAGCCATGTGAGTTATGCATTACCTCTCTCTGCGGTGTTGTTGGGTTAAGAGGCGTAGTGTTTCCAGTGTCTCCCAGTATGAGAGGTGTGTCATGCCTCTTATTTGTGTGCTGTATCACTGCTGGACTCACTTGAGGACTTATAGGCAGACCACAGATGAGTATAGGAGTACAATGTTATCAATATCCAGCCGGCAATCCTGGTGGACATCTTTATTGTCTCTAAGCTGTGGTGTTGGAAGGTGGTGTTAGCATTGAGGTGTGGGTGCGGGCTGTCATCTGTTCCTCACTTGACAGCAGGGAGGTGGTGTAGACTGTAGAGGATATTGTTATGTTTGGCGGAGTGGTAGGTTTTGTTTAGGTCTTGCTGGAGAAGGTTGATGTGTTCCCTCGTCCTGATGCTTCTGTAGGTATTGTTGTCATCAGTAAAGGCAAAGAAGGGTGTTGTTGAGTGTGTTACCTGTTTATGATGTCCCCTATCATTATAAGGAAGAGTAAAGGACCCAGCACACACCCTTGGGGGACTCCACTCACTCACCACACAGTGCCCTTGTCAAGTTAAACAGCCACAGACCCACTCTTACAGCTGTGCCAAGGTTCTTCATCTTATGTAACACCTTGTTGAAAGCCTTGCCAAAGTGTAGGAAGACAGTGTGGACGGTGTTGTGTTGAGCAAGGTGGTGGTGATGGTGGTGTTGGTGGTGTTGTGTTGTGTTGAGCAGGGTGGTGGTGGTGGTGGTGTTGTGTTGAGCAAGGTGGTGGTGGTGGTGATATGCCTTTCCTCAATACCTGCTGCCTTGTGTTGAACAGATTCCTGTCTTCTAGGTAGGAGTAGATCCTCTTTTGGAGTATTTGGTAAAACACAAACACAGACACAGACACAGGTGAGTGCTATGGGTCTGTAGTGTTTGCTGATCTCCTTCACCCTTGATCTTTGACCTGCCTTTAAAGATTGGAGTTATTGTGGGCGTGTTAGCTTGGGCAGGTAGAGTACTTTACCTGTGTGTAATAAGTGGCGCCAGAGTAGGTGAAGTGGCGGTGTTTACATTGGATTAGTAGCCTTGTTGCAGAGTTTATTTATACTTCCTTCAGTGTTGTTGTTATGTGTTGTGTTGTAAATGTTGTGTGATGTAGGGCGTGGAGGTGTTGTTTGATGTGGTAATGTTGGCAGACTGAACACTGTGCTTGGCTGGCTGTGTTATGTTCTTTGTTCTGTTAGGTGTTGTAATGGGTCTACACTCTTTTGAGAATTTCTTTGCACAATTAAAGAAGTAGTTTGGGTTGAGTTTTATTTTTTGTTATTACTTGGGATTCTTTTCTTTATCTTTATTGTTCATGTTTATGGAATTTCAAAATATTTCCTTCTATTTCAGTTTCAGATTTCTTGTTCTCTATCATCTCTTTTTGTTCTATTCAATTGTTGCTTTAATTTTGTCCCTTTTTTCTCGTTAATATTTTCCTGTCCCTGAATATCTGTGTGCTTGTGTCCCCTTTCCTTTACCTTTTGGGGATGTATAATATGTATAATAATGCATTCGTTCTGTTGTGATTATGTGCATCATCGTGTATGGGGTTTTAGTTTGATCATTATTCATCCCAGTCAGTTCATGTGAGGTCATGTTTCAACCTTTTCCAATAACCTTCTTCCCTACTCACTGCAATGGAGAGTCTTGAATCATTGTTCCTTTGTGGTGTATTCTTAGCTATGTTTTGTAATAAGGTAGTAAGGTCTGATAGTGTCATTATAGTGTATTAATTCCTGTATCCGTGTATATTATTTTGTGGTTGTTGGTTAGCAGCAGCAGGTGAAGAATGTTGTTTTCCCGGGTTGATTTGTGTATGTCTTGATTCATGAAGAGTGGCTCCTTGAGGTGGTGTAGTAGTGTAGGTTGTTGTGGATCCTCTCCGCTCCCTCCCTCCCTCTGTGGTCTGATTGGAAAGTTGAAGTCCTGTGTAATTTCTGTGTTTGTTGTTGGGAAGGTATTGGTTGAATGTTGTGTTGTGATGTTCTGATAATGTGATTGAAGTTTTGTTTGTTGCTCAGTGCACGTTGGGGTGGATGGATGGATGGATGTTTGGTATTTAATAGTTTTTCTTGATTTCTTTGTTTATTAATGTTTTCTGTGGTTTCTAGAAGTATTGTAATTGTGTTCTGATTTTTCTAAATTGTTTTTATAATGTTTTGTTTCTTATTAAGGAAAATAAACTAAAAATATGAAACTATTTTGACGTAACATTTTCAGTTTGCAAAGAAAAATCAGAATCTATGACCACCAGTCTCACACACACACACACACACACACACACACACACACACACACACACACACACACACACACACACACACACACACACACACACACACTCACTTCCTATGTATGCAATCTAACTCCAAGCATCAATATATACTTATTTATACCTTGGAAGCTGATGTTATTGACAATGTTGTAGCATCAAGTATTCTATTTGTCACTTTGTACTTATAGTTAACCTTGTGTGTGTGTGTGTGTGTGTGTTTTATTGAGGTGGTGTATTCAAGTGTTTCCAGAATATTTATAAGTTATATAAGACTGTTTCATTTAATGTCATGTTGCATAATATTATTACACTTGTATTACTCCTTACTATACATATAACAATCATCTCTCTCTCTCTCTCTCTCTCTCTCTCTCTCTCTCTCTCTCTCTCTCTCTCTCTCTCTCTCTCTCTCTCTCTCTCTCTCTCTCTCTCTCTCTCTCTCCCACACACAGGCGTTGGTGGTGTCAGGTCAGCTTGAGTTCATCGGGGGTGGCTGGTGCATGAATGATGAGGCGACGGTTCACTACAACGCTGTCATTGATCAGATGACACTCGGCCTTGTGTGAGTACCCTAACCTAACCCTAACCAACCCTAACCTAACCTAACCCTAATCTAACCTAACCCAACACGCGTAACACTCCCCACACCTTATATAATCCAAGGGTCACATCTGATGCTCGAGAACCTCCTCCAAGGGTCGTGAAGGCTGTATTATTTATCATGCATTCATTCAACACTTCCATCACACACAATCATCCTTCCTTGCTCCATACACAGACATTCATTCAACACTTTTCACACTGTCCATTCATCCCATTCTTGGCCTTCTTCTCAACCTCACACCTCCTACATCTCTTCATCAACTGGTCCTCCTCCATTCTCTCCATGTGTCCAAACCACCTCAACACACACTGCTCTGCTCGACCACCCAACTCCTGTTCTCCTTAAAACCTAATTCCTCACTCAGTCCTTACACATTACTCCACATATACTCCTCGGACACTTCATCTCCATTACATTCAATATCTTCTTCTCTGCTACTGTCATACTCCATGTTTCAGCCTCATATAGTGGAGTGGACACAGCTACTCCTTCATACAACCTTCTCTTTACATTCATCCCCATTGCTTTACAACTAAACACCTTCATCATTCCACCCAACACCTTTCCTACATCATTGATCCCACACTTCACCTCTGTCTCTACTCCTACATCTATAATAATCTTAAACACTTTATATTTATAGCTTTCCACTTCCTTAAACAGTTCAACATTCAATATAACATTCATCTTTCTATCATCAACCACCTTTGTGTATTTCATTACTTTACTCTTATTCTTGTTCACTCTTAAATTCTTCCTCCTCCTACACACTCATACAAATTCTTACACACACTGACACCATTCCTCCACTAAATCTGCCACTTCGGTTCTATCATCCATAAACACTACCTCATTTATCTTCCACTCTCTATCATCAGATGTAATAATAAAGATAATAACAATAATAATAATAATAATAATAATAATAACAACAGCAGTGACGTAACAAAATATATAGAAACTTAGGTGTTAACAAAATATATTGAAAGTTAAGTGTTAACAAAAAATACTGAAACTTAAGTGTGTTTATGTGTTTCAGGAAGTTGAATGAGACCTTTGGAGAGGCAGCAAGACCCACCGTGGCCTGGCAGATAGACCCTTTTGGACACTCCAGGGAACAGGTGAGCAGGAGGACGAGGGGGAGGAGGAGGAGGAGGAGGAAGAGGAGGTGAAAAACAGGAGTTGGGTAAAGACTACAGAGAGAGGAAGGAAAGATGAAAGGTGAAGTAGCTAAAGAGGAAGAGGAAGGGGAAAGGTAGAACTTGCTAACTGCATGCCTCCCCCCCTCCAAAGGCCTCGCTGCACAAGACTTTCTACTTCTCATCCCTATTCTGTCCATCTTCCTAATGCAAGAGTTAACCAGTATCTTCACTCTTTCATCCCTTACACTGGTAAACTCTGGAACTCTCTTCCTTTGTCTGTTTTTCCACCTGCCTATGACTTAAACTTTCAAAAGAGGAGTGTCAACACACCTCTAATGTTACTGGACCTCCAACCCTTACTTTTATTTCTCCTACTGTCTTCTGATATTTTTAACCTACTTTTGTTTGCCCTTGGCCGGTACCCTTTTAATGTTTAATGTTTTAATGTTCCCTCCCCTTGACAGTGTTCACTAATACTCTCCCTTCCCTCCCCTTGACAGGGCAGCATCTTTGCTCAGATGGGTTTTGATGCCTTGTTCTTTGGCCGCCTTGACCATGATGACAAGAACACTCGCTGGGCCGACAACACAATGGAGATGGTGTGGCAGGCCAGTAACAACCTGGGTGAGACACACTCAACACTAACACACTTCACACACTCAACACTCTCACGCTGGCTTCACACGTACAGTTTTTTCCCGCGTGGTAGGATGGCCGTGCGCTAGGGTGTAAAGAAGACATGTTTTCACACAAACAATTTTTTCCCGGGCGGGAGAACCACCCAGTTTAGAAATTCATTAAGTTCCATCAGAGCCTTGACACTGCCTGCACCCAGAGATTCACTCGCCTCTGTCACAGATGAACCACAACTGCCGTGTGGGAAATAACTGTCTGTCTGAAGTGCTCCATAGCCTTCAACAGTATTCTAGAACGCTCATCACCACGCGGTTTAGCAGTGCATGCGGCAGCTAAATCTTTGCCACGCAGGCACCATGTGAAGGGTCTCATTGAACTAAATGGGTTTCTAAACTGGGCAGTTTTCCTGTGCAGGAAAAATACACTTGTGTGAAGCGAGGCTTACACTCAGGACTCCCATCCTTCACACTAACACTTTGTAACATTATTGTTATTCCTTCCTTCTTCCTTCTTCCTTGTGTGATCGGGTAACATAAACACAACGAGTAAAGCTTCCCAGCCCTCCTTCCTTGTCCTCTGCCTGCCAGCCTTACATCACTAACAGGAAGTAATAACACTGGTTTATTTCACTCAGTAACACTTGGGGATTAAAATAATGCGTTTCCTCTGTGTGTGTGTGTGTGTAGTCCTGTGTGTGTGTGTGTGTGTGTGTGTGTGTGTAGTCCTGTGTGTGTGTGTGTGTGTGTGTAGTCCTGTGTGTGTGTGTGTGTGTGTGTGTGTCGTCTTGTAGATCAGTTGTGCCAACGCATCTCTCCCTGTGTGTTTCAGGTGATGCTGCTTGGCTGTTCACGGGTGTGCTGCCCAACAATTACAGTCCTCCAAGGGGGTTCTGTTTTGATACCCTGTGTGCGGATGAACCCATAATGGATGACCCCAGACTACATGACTACAATGTGGATGACCGGGTGGGTGAAGGTGGTGGTACATTATACACTTGTACACTTTATAACACCTTTATAACCTATTATTATTATACACTTGTACACTAACACCTTTATTATCATTGCATCTTTACAAGTCTTCATCTCACAACAAAACTTTGGCCACAAAATGAAGCTTTAACCTCATCTTTAATCTCCATGTTTATCAAGAGGTGTGTGTGTATGTGTGTGTGTGTGTGTGTGTGTGTGTGTGTGTGTGTGTGTGTGTGTATTTACCTAGTTGTAGTATACAGGGCCTGAGCTACACTCGTGTGATCCTGTCTCTGTATCTATATTTGTACAGTTTTTCCTTCAGTTGATGTACATTCTTTGTCATAATCAAATTCAGTTGTAAATACTTTCTGAAAATTCTTATTTAGCACTTCACTCATTTCTTTTATTTTTCCATTAATAAATCTATAAAACAGCTTTGGTTCTTCCTTGCATTTGTCAACTATATCTTTTCCATATCTCTTCCCTTCGTCTCTTCTTACCCTTACATGTGTGTTTGTTTGTGTGTGTGTAGGTTGATAAGTTCCTGAAGTTGGTTGAGGCTGAGAGTGAGGGTTACGCCTCTAATGACATCATCATGACTATGGGTGAAGACTTTAACTACCAGAACGCAAACACATGGTTCAAGAATCTGGACAAACTCATCAGGTGAGGATGTGGTGGTGGTGGTGGTGCAAGGCTGTGTAATGTAATAAACTAATTGATGCAAGGCTCCTCCACCCTCTGACTACTTCATCCCTAAAATAAAAATTCTTCATTATGACGTTTTCCATGCCTTCTCTAGCCTTGATTCTCGGAAGGCTTACGGTCCCTCCTGTTGTTCTCAAAGACTGCTTCCGAACTCGCTAACTGCCTGGTCAAACTCTTTTGTCTGTGCTTCTACTTCTACCTATCCTTCTTGCTGGAAGTTTGCTCACATTCAACCTGTCCCTAAAAAGGGTGACTGCTCCAATCCTTCTAACTACTGCCCTATAGCCTTAATTTACCTGGATTCAGTTTTACATAGATAGTATATGGTATTGGTCCCAAGACTGACCCTTGAGGAACTCCACTGTTCACACGGATCCAGTCTGAAGCTTTACCGTTTAATACTTGTTACTTTTGATCCGTTTGCCAATTTTCCATCCATTTACAAAAGTTATCAGTTATGCCGTGACCTTTAACTTTACTTATGAGTTGGTTGTGTGGAACTTTATTGAACGCTTTTTGGAAGTCTAGGTATACTATGTTGACTGTCCTAGTGTTGTCATGCATTTTCTGTACGTTGTTGAAGAAATCCAGTAGGTTAGTAAGGCATGAACGTTTATTTCTGGATCCATGTTGTGAATACTTAATGATGTTGCGACAAGTGGGAGTTTTTTTTGCCCTTGGCCAGTACCCTTTTATGTCAAAAAAATAAATAAATAAGAATAAAATATGTTTGTGTGTGTGTGTATTGACCTAGTTGTAATATACAGAGCCTGAGCTACACTCATGTGGTCCTGTCTCCATATCTATAACTAACATAACTGTCCTCCCTCCCTCCCTCCCTCCCTCCCTCCCTCCATACCTACTTCCATTCCCTCCCTCCCTCCTCTCCCCTCCCTCTAGGTACGTGAACAAGCGTCAGGACTCCGGGTCAAAGGTGAACTTGCTGTACTCGACCCCTTCCTGTTACCTGTCTGCCCTCCACGCCGCTAACCTCACCTGGCCCACCAAGACAGATGACTTCTTCCCTTACGCCTCGGGCAACCATTCCTACTGGACGGGTTACTTCACCTCACGTCCTACACTCAAAGGATATGTGAGGCAGACCAATGCTATCCTGCAGGTGGGTGGTGGTGATGGTGGTGGTGTCCTTTGCATCCTTCTCCTTCCCTCTCTCCCTCTCCTCCTTTACCTCAGGCTTGTGTAGGGATAAGGAGAGAAGGGAAGGGGAAGAAAGGGAAGGTCTTTCTTGGTGTTAATTTCTTCTTCTTGTCAAGGGAAAAATTTAAATAATGAAAAATAAAGAAAAATAATTGTAAATAAATAATGTTAACTTCTTCGTATTGACAAGGGAAAAAATTAAAATAAGAAAAAATAATGGTTAGATAAATAAATTCTTCTGGATGTTCTCTCTTTGTTTTGTTTTGTTTCAGATTCTCTCAGTCTTCCATCTTCTCATTCTTTCATAGTCATTTATTTATTTTTCCTGCGCATACAACTTTGCTTTATACTTATCTTTTGGTTCAATTCCATCTCCTCTTCCTTCCTCTCTTGCATACCTCCTTTCCACCCTTTCATCCTCCTTTCCTTCCCTCTCCTTTCCACCAATTCATCCTCTTCTTCTTTCCTCTCTTTTATCCTTCTCTCTCCTTCCCTCTCCTTTCCTCACTTTCAATACACAATCACTTCTGTCTCCTTTCCTTCCTTCTATCTCTCTTCTTCACTGCTTCTTCTCACACCTCTGTTCTCCTCCTCCACTCTTATGTCCTGTCCTGTCTCCTTCCCATTCTTCTGTTCAGGTTTCTTTCATCTTTACATTAACAAGTCAAACTCACCACCACAACACCCTCCACTACACCCAGCTGTTCTTCCAACACCTCCCCCCACCCCCCCACCGCCAAGCTGTCCCTGCCTCACCCTCCCCCCCTGTTCCCCCCCCAGGCCGTGAAGCAAGTGTCTTCCCTGGTGGGTCTGGGCCGCACGGATTCTCTTGAGTTGTTGGTGGAGGCGATGGGTGTTCTGCAGCACCACGACGCTGTCTCAGGCACAGAGAAGCAGCACGTGGCAGATGACTACAGTGAAAGGCTGGCTCTCGGCACCACAGCAGCCCTCGGCAGCATGGCAGACTCACTCAGGTGGGGGTGGTGGGTGAGGGGTGGTGGCACTGGTCATGGAGTGAGAAGGGTGCCAGTGTCATTATTATCATTATTATTGTCTGTCATTATCATCATCATCATCATTTTGTTTTGCATCAGTCCTCCCATACAATTGTTGCGACACAAAAACACACAATACATCAATATTCAACTTTTACAAATCTGTAAATGTTTTTCTTTTATACAATTTTAACATTTTCACTAAACTTTTTACACAAATCAGATTTTATTGAAATTCTATTCAAATGTTTTTTCTTTTCACATATGCTCTATTTTTACACTTATTCATCCCTTCCTACATCTATTTTTTTATTTATTTATTTGAAACATTTCCTGATCTTTGCCATTATATTTTACTGCATTATACTACATATGTATCCACATGGCCGTGTGTGGATATATTCATCAATATTCCCATGTCACATATACACATACATAAATGCACACATACACATACATTTCATGAAGTATGTTTGGTAGAATATCAAGGTATTTGTTCTACTTTCAAACTCTGCAACAGAACACTTCCACAACCAGACACAGTACCACAACCTTACCACACACACACACACTCCACTATAACCTATCTATCTATACATGTTTATATACACACACCTGGCACACACATCCTGTTTAAAGTTGTGTAATCAAGACATAACATTACTCTCCCTTCCCCTCCGTGTGTTGTCTTTACATAGAAGAGAACACAGAGGAGAGGCTTCACAGTCCCCTCGCCGTGTGCCTTCTGCTCACCTTTCATCACCTGCTGGGAATAAACACGGTGGTGGTATTTTTGCAACCCTCACCACAGAACTATATACAAATAATAGTAATAATGATAACAATAATAATTTCACCTATAATATAAATAACCAAACACCAGTACAGTAATATCAATTCCATATCCTTAGGAAGCTACAACCCGCTGATGCTGTTACACTGGGTAAGGGGAAGGAGGAGGACACACCCACACCCACACCCACACCCACACCCACAGCCTCCTTCTGTCCGTTACTCAACATCTCGAGCTGCCCCATCACTGAATCCGCCGACACCTTCATCATCACCATGTACAACCCCATCGCACGCCCCGTCACACACTACATAAGGCTGCCTGTCCCCAGCAAGGCAGCGTTCAAGGTCACCGACTACCAGGGTGAGTGGTGTGTGTGTGGTGTGTGTGTGTGTGTGTGTGTGTGTGTGTGTGTGTATTTACCTAGTTGTATTTTACAGGGTTCGAGCAGGGCTCATTATGTCCTGTCTCCATATCTATATTTATCCAACTTCTTCTTAAAATCATGTATGCTGGCTGCCTCAACAATCTCCTCTCTCAGTCCATTCCATACATCCACAGTTCTATGTGGAAAACTATACTTCTTCACATCTCTTAAACATGGACTCTTTCCAACCTTCTTTGAATGCCCTCTCGTACGTCTTGATGCATCTTCCGTCAGTATCACCAGGTCTTGTCTGTCTATCTTTTCCTTCCCACTAACGATTTTGTACATAGTTATTAAATCTCCTCTCTCTCTTCTATCTTGCAGCGTTAGCAGTCCCATTTCCTTCAATCTATCCTCATATTCTAGATCCTTCAGTTCCGGTACCATTCTTGTGCTTTGTGTGTGTGTGTGTGTGTGTGTGTGTGTGTGTAGTGAGTAAGTTAGACAAGACCACACTACTCATCATAAACTCATCACTGCAGTATTAGAAGAAGTTGTATAAGTTTTTTTTTCAATCACTGAGTAAGCAAACAATACAAATGTGTTTATTATATCATCATACAATACAAGTGTGTTTATTAAGTGTGTTTATGGTGTCCTCAGGTAATGCAGTGGAGGCCCAGCTTGTGCCCGTCCCCAAGGCCGTCCTATCCATCCCTGGCCGGGTCTCCTCCGCGTCCTTTGAACTTGTGTTTGAGGCCAAGGACATCCCTCCGCTGGGCTTCCTTCGCTTCCACCTTCAGAGGACCTCCAACCACCGCGTCCTCAGGCAACAGTTGTCTAAGATCAAGACACACACACTGGGGGCGGACGTGACGCTGGTGGGAGAGGTGGGTGTGGCCTGTTAGGTTAGGTTAAGGTGGGTTGGGTTAGGTTAGGTTAAGGTGTGTTGGGTTAGGTTGGATTGTGTTGTGTTGTCTGTAGTTTTCAAGTATGTTTGCTCTGTAATGAAATATTTGATACTAATTGGTTCATCAAACTTGTCCAAACTTTTTTTTATAATCTGAGATATAAGAAAAATTGTTCTGTATCAAAAAATTTATTCATGGTGTAAATAAAGACCAAAAGTTTGCCTCAAATGCTGCCTTACTTATACAAACAAAAACTATTATTTTTCAACACTGTGTAGCAAGGTTTTCCTCTCATCATTTGTTGTTCTTTCCTTATATTGTATCCAACCCACAACTCAACCCTCAACCCCCACTGAAGCTTGTGTTGTTCCGCAGAACCTTGCCATCACCCTCGACCCCAACACTGGCCTACTCAAGACCGTGGGAGCCGTGCGTAGAGGACCTATTGATATGGTGCCGGTGAGTGTGTGTGTCTTGGTGCAGTCGATGTTTACAGTTCATTTCCATAATGTTAGTGTGATGAGCAAACAAAGTTGTATAATTATTACACCATCAAGTATGAGTTTGATGAATAAGGAATCTAATTCACCAACTGTTTCATCGTACACTCTATCCTTGCAAACCTAATGAAAGGCACGTTACATTAGCTGTATTTTACCAGAGTCGTTTCATAGTGAGGCAATGAGGAGAGGAAGGGAAGCAGTGATAGTGATGAGTGGTGTGGTGAGTGGCAGCAGGTGTAACAGTGTGGTGAAGTGTGATGTGTGGTGTTGTACAGATGTATATAAGAACATAAGAAATGAGGAGACTGCAAGAGGCCAGTTAATGACCTACACGAGGCAGTTCCTTGTCCCCCACCCTTGGAATAATCCAATATTTAGCCATCCCACCTGTCATTCCTATCCATACTCTTATCCAACCGTCTTTTAAAGCTACCTATTGACTCAGCACTTACTACGTGTCTACCCAGCCTATTCCAATCGTTCACGACTCTGTTAGTGAACCAATATCTACCTATGTCTGTCCTGAATCTAAGTTTTTCTAGCTTGTACCCATTTCCACGTGTCCTATCCTGACTACTAAATTCTAAAACCTGATCAATGTTTCCCTTATTAATTCCTCTTGCCCTCCTTCTCTCTAGGGAGTGGAGATTAAGATGTTTTAAGCTATCTATCTTTGTAGGGTAAATTCCTCAGCCCCTGAATCATCTTGGTCATTCTTCTCTGGACTGCCTCCAAGGAGCCTATATCCTTCCTATAATAAGGGGACCAAAATTGAGCTGCATAATCTAGGTGGGGTCTAACTAGTGCTAAATACAACCTCATAATGACCTCAGAACTCCTATTTGTCACACACCTACTAATAAATCCCAGTATCTTGTTGGCCCTATTTCTAGCTATAATACACTGTTCCCTGGGGCGCAAGTCACTGCTTATTTAAACTCCTAAGTCCCTCACACTATATGACCTTCCTAAGGTAGTGTCATTTAATGTGTAGTCTACAGGCCTATTACCTTTACCTACGCTCATAATGCTACACTTGTTAACATTAAACTGCATCTGCCATTTCTCTGACCACTCGTACAGCCTATTTAAGTCATCCTGCAGCATCCTAGCATCATCTAAATTCTTTACCGGTCTTCCTATCTTTGTGTTTTGTTTACTGATATCACTGTTTATTCCTGTCTCTAAGTCATTTATATAGATTATGAATAACAATGGTCCTAGTACTGATCCCTGTGGTACCCCACTAGTGACATTACCCCATTCTGATTTCTTCCCATTAATCTGTACCCTCTGTTCCCTACTAGTAAGCCATCCCCTAATCCACTCTAGTACCTTACCCCCTTGCTGTGTTGTGGTGTTGAACAGGTGAGCCAGGATTTCTTGGTGTACCCGGGCATGGCTGGCAACAACACCAAGGAAGGGTACAGGGCATCAGGCGCTTACATCTTCAGACCCAACGCAACGGAACCTGACCAACTCACAGACAAGGTGGAGGTGATCAGTGTGGAAGGTTAGTGATGGTGGTGGTGGTGGTGGTGTTGTGTGTGTGTGTGTGTGTGTGGTCTATTACTTGTGTAGGTGATGTATGATGTATGTAGAAGTATGTATGTGTGTGTGTGTTAGTGAGGTTTGGTGTTTGGTATGTTGGTGTGTGTGTGTGGTGGTGATGGTGGTGGTGGTGTGTGGTGTGTGTGTGTGTGTGTGTGTGTGTGTGTGTGTTATTAATTTCAGTCAGTAATTTCATCATAGTAATTATTTAGTCTCACTCTGTATCAAACTGTATTCTTCACGTGTCTTTATGAAGCAGCTGAATGAAGGGATGTACCTACCTTAAGGAAACATTTATTAATACCCTAGATGCATTGAGAGAGAGAGAGACAGACAGACAGAGAGTATCAATGACAACTTTTTTTAATATCTTTTCTTATTACTCTCCTCTGGTTCTCCAAAATAGCATCAAAATAAAATAAAATAATTAACCTAACCTAACCTCACCTCACCTCACCTCACCTCACCTCACCTCACCTCACCCCACCCCACCCCAAGCTGACCCCCTCCGTGCCTTGCCTCCCTCCAGGTCCTTTGGTGTATGAGGTCCAGCAGGAGTGGGAGCCGTGGGTGAGTCAGGTGATGCGCGCCTACAAAGGGAAGATGAACCTGGAGCTGGAGTGGCTAGTGGGGCCCATACCTGTTCAGTGAGTGTGTGTGTGTGTGTGTGTGTGTGTGTGTGTGTGTGTGTGTGTGTGTGTGTGTGTGCGTAAAGAGATGCTATGAAAGGAACACGAATCGCAGGATGTAATCTGAATGTAAGTTGCTGTTTGTTATGATTCTTATTTTAAAAAGACGTTTAAAGATGCTCCTCAATAGTCCAACACCAATGGAAGAAAAGGAAGAGGAAGCACATTCATTAACAAGCACATCTTTATTAACAACAACACACTGAATACACACTGAATACACACTGCACTCCTCTCATCTTCAACTAACATACCACATTGATTACATTCATTATTCCACCCCAGCTCATACCATTTCCTGCCTCCCTGTTCCACCAACACTTATTAATTCATGTGTGTGTGTGTGTGTGTGTATTTACCTAGTTGTATTTTACAGGATTCGAGCAGGGCTCATTATGTCCTGTCTCCATATCTATATTTATCCAACTTCTTAAAATCATGTATGCTGGCTGCCTCAACAATCTCCTCTCTCAGTCCATTCCATACATCCACAGTTCTATGTGGAAAACTATACTTCTTCACATCTCTTGAACATGGACTCTTTCCAACCTTCTTTGAATGCCCTCTCGTACGTCTGGATGCATCTTCCGTCACTATCACCAGGTCTTGTCTGTCTATCTTTTCTTTCCCACTAACGATTTTGTACATAGTTATTAAATCTCCTCTCTCTCTTCTATCTTGCAGCATTAGAAGTCCCATTTCCTTCAATCTATCCTCATATTCTAGATCCTTCAGTTCCGGTACCATTCTTGTGGCTGTCCTCTGGATCCTTTCCAACTTCTTGACATCCTTCTTCTTATGTGGAGACCACACCACTGCTGCATATTCCAACCTAGGACGCACCATGGTGGTCAGAATCTTCCTCATCATGTCCTTGTCCATATAGCGAAATGCCACCCTAATGTTCGATAACATCCTGTATGTTGAACCAAATATCCCACTTATATGTCTTTCTGGTGACAATGTGTCCTGAATAATCAGCCCTAGGTCCTTCTCCTCCCTTCTCTTCGTAATCACTTCCTTCCCCATTTTACACTCCCATACAGGTCTTCTTAGGCTCTTTCCCATCTCTAACACATGGCATTTCTTGGCATTAAAATCCAATTTCCACTTCTGGCTCCATTCATAAATCTTATCTATATCTCTCTGCATCTCCATGCAATCATCATGGCTCCTTATCACTCTGAAGATCTTAGCATCATCAGCAAATAGATTTATGTAACTGCTCAATCCCTCATGCATATCATTTATATATATTTGAAACATGATGGGTGCCAATACTGACCCTTGGGGCACGCCACTTAACACTTCACCCCAACTTGAATAGGTGTCTCTGATTACAGTTCTCATTTCCCTGTTATGTAGGTAGGCCCTCACCCATTTCAATATAGTTCCACTTAATCCACCTACGTGTTCCAACTTCCACAACAGCCTTCTATGAGGTACCCTATCAAATGCCTTTTTAATGTCTAGGTAGACTGTATCGACCCATCCATCTCGTTCTTGCACCATATCTATCACTCTTGTATAAAAGCTTAGCAAATTTGTCACACAAGATCTTCCTTTCCTGAAGCCAAATTGACAATCAGATACAACATCATTCTCTTCCAAATACTCCAACCACTTCTCTTTAATTATTATTTCGCAGAGTTTTCCCACGACACTCGTCAGCGACACCGGTCTGTAATTCAGTGGCTCAGTCTTCTTTCCTCCTTTGTATATGGGCACTATGTTTGCTCTCTTCCACTCTCTTGGCACTCTCCCCTCCATCATTGAAGTGTTGATCACATCCCAAATTGGCTCCTCCAGTTGTTTCCTGCATTCTTTCAATGTCCAGTTTGATACTTCATCCGGTCCCATCGCTTTCCTCACATCCAACTTTTCCAACAATTTGCCAATTTCTTGCTTCTCCACCTTTACTTCTTGCAACCCTACCCGTCTCACCTCTTCTCTTGGTTCAACAAACTCTTCTTCCACACTAAATACAGACTTAAAACTCTCATTCATGACTTCACTCATCTCCTCTGCTTTTTCATACTTCTTCCCACCTTTTTCTAGCTTGTCAATAGTCTCTCTATTTGTCAATTTCCCTTTAATGTGTCTGTAAAATAACTTAGGCTCTTCCTTACACTTCTCCACTATATCCTTTTCAAACCTTATCTCTTCCTCCCTTCTTATTCTAACATACTCATTTCTTGCCTCCTTATACAGCTCTCTATTGTTATCATTTCGATGTTTCTTCAGCTTCCTCCATGCTGCATCCTTTATCTTCTTCGCTCTTGCACACCTGGCATTGTACCAACTATATTTACTTTCTTTTACTTTATACACTGGCACATACTTCTGATTCATATTTGTCCTGCACTGGCATTCCTTTCATAATTTTTTTCCACTCTATACTCCCGAAAAACTTCCTTAATTCAGCAAAATTTGCCTTGGCGTAATTCAATCTCCCTTTTCTGTGATCCTCCCTCCTCATTTCCGCTTTCTCATCTTGGATTCCCACCTCTATCACTATATGATCACTTTTTCCCATTGGGCTCAAGTATTTAATTACTGGACGTAGTTCAGGTCTCTTGGTGAACACCAGGTCTAACATAGATGGTTCCTCTGTCCCTCTGTAACTGGTGAATTCATCCACCCACTGCTCCATTGTGTTCTCCATTGCCAATTGCATTAGATCCTCACTCCATGACTTAGCATTACCATAAACTTCCATTTCTTCCCAATTGACACCTTTACAATTAAAATCTCCCAGTAGTAATACTTTGCTGCACTTACTAATCATATTTTCAAGGCACTTTATCACTTCCTTCCGCATTTCCTTGTGTTCTTGTCCCCATGCATTAGTGTTTGGTGGTGCATACGCTACTATGATCTTCCTCCTTTCCCTTCCACTGGTCCTGATTGTAATGCTTATGACCTCAACCATGCCAACACCATATTGCACATCCTCCACATGCACATCATCTCTAACCACTATTAATACACCTCCTCCATCCTTACCCCTTCTATCTCTCCTCCATATGTTATATCCCTCCTCTTTGAAATTCAGTTGAATTTCCTCTCTTAGTTTTGTCTCAGTCAGACACAACACTTCTGGTCTTTTATCCCTTAAATAGTCCCTCACTTCCAAAATACCTGAGAGCAATCCATCTATGTTTGTATACGTTATTCTTAAATTTTCCTTTCCATCAGTAATATATCCACCATCTAAGCTTGTACTCCTTGCATTTCCTCCTCTCTTTGTCGAATGTACCATTTCCTCAACCTCATGTCCAACACTCTCCAGTAATACTCTCTCTTCTCGATCTCTGTCCTCTTCTCGTTTTTTTCCTTGGCTTCATTCCTTAATTCTTTCTCTATTTCCCTTTCCTCCAAGTTCATATCCCTTTTAATCCAGATGTTCTTATAATCATGATTCTTGGCCAATTTCCCAGTCTTTGCCAAAATCTCTTCTATCACCACCTGTGATCTCATCTTAACCTTTAATGGTCTTTTACCTCCCTCCTTATATTTACCAATTCTATAAACTTCTTCTATTTCCCTTTCCAGTCCTTGTTCTTCATCTTGAACCAACGAAACAACATTTCTCACCAGCTCCTTCTCCTCCCTCTCCCTCACCATCTTGAATGGATTTCTCTTCTCCTGCAATCCGAAAATTACCATACACTTTTTCTTATCTACCCTTACTAAATTTTCCTTCTCTTTTATTACTTGTATTACTGTATCTTTTGTGTGTGTGTGTGTATGTGTGTGTGTAGAGTAACGTGGTGTTGTGGTGTTGGACTGGAGGTGTGTGTGTGTGTGTGTGTAGAGTAACAAGGTGGTGTGTTGTGGTGTTGTGGCAGGGATGGTGTTGGACTGGAGGTGGTGAGCCGCGTGGACTGGCCTTCCGTCACCACCAACAACACTTTCTACACAGACGCCAATGGAAGGGAAATGATGAAACGTGAGTATACCACATGTGTTGGCCCGCCCTTTCTTCCTGCCTGCCTTCCTTCCTTCCTTTCCTACCTTCCTTCCTTCCTTTCCTACCTTCCTTCCCTCCTGCCTGCCTTTCTTCCTCCCTGCCTGCCTTCCTTTCCTCTCTCCCTCCCTCCCTCCTTCCTGCCTGCCTTCTAGTTCATTTTGTTTTACCTTGCCTAGTGTGGTAAGCTTGTGATGATTCCATAAACAGGTGTGCCGTGACGCCTCCTTTACTTTGTTACGGCCACAGGTGTCAAGGATTACCGTCCCACCTGGCACTTACACAACCATGAACCCGTCGCCGGCAACTACTATCCAGTCAACTCTCGCCTCATCCTGGACGACGGGAAGACATCACGCGCTGCCATACTTACCGACCGTTCGCAGGTGGGCTCAACATCACTATAATAATAATGATAATAATGATCATAAGAATATATATTTCATTTTGTATTTTTTTGTGTAATACAGAAAAGAAACATGCTTTGGATTGGGCTCTTACTTCTTTCATTAAGGAACATACTTATAAAACTACAGTACAACACATTTATACACATTTTTGAGACTGTACATGTATCAAAACTAATTGTGTTGCACATTACCACATCACCACTGTGTTGCCATTGAAATAAATATTGGAGACGTTTTTTCACAAAACACACACACACACACACACACACTCATACACACAAACACACACACACACACACACACACACACACACACACACACACACACACACACACACACACACACACACACACACACACACACACACACACCAAACAGGATTTTTTAAGGTCACCTAGAAAAGATAAAGAAAATGTTAATAATAGACAGAGAAGTGATTCATTAAAAGATAAATACAAAGAGAGCCTAACACACTTTAATAAAAACAGACACACTCGAATAAAATAAAAACAGACACACTATTTTCAAGCCTCCCTTCCCCCCTTCACCTTACCCTTGTCCTCCCCAGGGCGGCACATCCCTGAGCCCGGGACAGATGGAGTTGATGGTGCACCGCCGCCTCCTGTACGATGATGCCTTTGGGGTCGGGGAACCACTCAACGAGACCCAGTTTGGGGAAGGACTGGTGGCTCGGGGAAAACACTTCCTATTGCACAGGTAACGAGGCTAATCATTACCTTTGGTTTTATTATTATTGTCACTTTCTAATGCACAGGTAATGAGGCTAATCACTACCTTTTGTTTTAGTGTTGTTATTATTGTCACTTCCTAATGCACAGGTAAAGAGTGTGTGTTGGTGGTGACGTAACTAATTATTACCTTTTGTTTATCATTATTATTGTTATTACTATTGTGACGTGTAATCAGTATCTTTTTTTAATCATTATTGTTGTCGTTGGTACAGTTCGTTTGGCAGCTTTGAGTGTGACTTTGGATGCCTTCACCGCACACTTGGGGAGGAGCTGATGCTGCCGCCGCTCTACATGTTTGAAGAGACCTCAGCCTCAGCACACACATGGAAGGCAACGGCAGTGAACAAGGTCAGCTCAAATAATAAGGTCAACGGGTAACACTTTAGGTTCTCGTTAATTCTAACACAACTATAGGGTGTTTAGATGCCTAGTTCGGGGGGATTATTTAACCATCTTTTTTAACTAATAAGGTCAATGATAGAGGTCAGTGTTATTATTATTATTATGTTGTGTCGTACTTACTGATATTCTCTGCTGTGTTGATGTGCTTCCTTGAAATTAATTTTCTATCACTTGTTTTATGTACTTTGTGCAAAGTTGATTTATTAACAAAACTCTTAACTCAAGTGTTCAGAAACTTATCCTTTCATATAATTTTCCAAAATTTTTTCAACACAATAATAGGGAAACAAAATTAAAAACTACCTTTTATAATATCACTTTATTGAAATTGAGAATGTAAGGATTTCTTACAAGAATATAATAATTCCTCCCATTTGAGGATCAGTAATTCCCATCAGTGATTACAATGTGTAGGTTATGTTGTGTTACATTATATTTATATTATTCATTGATCTACATATTCAAAACTTATAATAAAGTGAGTATTAGTTCACATTCTTCATCTGAACATTAGAACACAACTGTAATGATGTTGTGAAGGTGTTGTGTGTTACTTACTGAGTCCATCACGTGTTTGTGTGTTGATGTGTTCCTTCTCCCTCAGTGGAGTGGCATTGGGGAGAGTCTGCCGCCCAGCGTGCACCTCCTCACCCTGGAGCCTTGGGGGGACAACCTGCTGCTGCTGCGACTTGAACACATGTACGAGGAAGGAGAAAGTAACCCCAACAGTGATCCAGTCATTGTGTCCCTCAAGGTGTGTGTGTGTGTGTGTTGTCTGTTAGTAAGGATGAAGCAATGAATAACTAACATTTCTTTCCTCCTCAAGTGTGTGTTAATAATAATAATAATAATAATAATAATAATAATAATAATAATAATAATAATAATAATAATAATAATAAACGGTTTATTGAAAAGGCAGTCTTGCTACTGAAAATATATATTGGGGAGAGGGTGACATGAAAACAAAAACTTGCCAAACACACATCCACACCCACACACATACACACCCACACACACACACAAACAAGTAAATATTAACTCTAGGACAGACATGGGTTCAGGAATTAATCCCTCGCACTATGGTGGGAATTGCACTCAACCGATATCGTTCAGTGTGGGCTTTCACCGGAACAAGTAAGTTCTGGTGTCGTGTGGTGCTTCAGGTGGAAGGAGGTGCCGATGACGAGGAATGTGTAGTAGCCCAGCACCGAATTTTATGAGTGCATGTTCATAAGTAGTGGTGAGTCTGGGCAAGTTGAGTGTGACCACTGTATTGTCACAGTCGACGTAAGCAGGGCCAAGATGACTTTGCATGCCCTCCTCTGTACTCTCTGCATGTGTGTGTGTGCATGTTGACTGTGGTTCATAAACATCCTGTGGGTTTGTGGTATAGAGAGAGAGAGAGAATCACATTGTTCTGCTTCACTCACTGTAACAAGGAATACAATAATTAATAATAAGTTTTCATTAGTATTTAGTTTAACGTGAATGGTAACTAATTTTGGTGTGTTAGTGTGTCTTAATTTTCTCTCCAGAACAATTTAGTTTCAACAATAAAACAACAACCAACGAACATTCTTCACAAACACACACACACACACACACACACACACACACACACACACACACACACACACACACACACACACACACACACACACACACACACTTGAGGAGGAAAGAAATGTTAGTTATTCATTGCTTCATCCTTACTAACAGACAAAACCACACTAGTATTACATATAACCTTTTACATATAACCTTATAATTACACCCAACACACATTGTAACCGTATCAAAATTACACTCATAATAACGGAACCAGAGCCAACAAACACAAATTGTAACGATACAGTATCATCTTAAACACTCTCTCTCTCTCTCTCTCTCTCTCTCTCTCTCTCTCTCTCTCTCTCTCTCTCTCTCTCTCTCTCTCTCTCTCTCTCTCTCTCTCTCTCCACACCACAGACCCACAGGATGTCCCCCACAGGATGTTTATAAACCACAGTCAACACTCATCACAGCCTCTGCCTCACTTATACAAATATTCTCTCTCTGCCCCTCCCTCCCTCTCTCTATCTCTCTCTCTCCCTCCTTACCCCTCTCTCTTCCTCCCTTGTATCATATAAGTGTTTCCTCGTGTCTCTCTCTCTCTCTCTCTCTCTCTCTCTCTCTCTCTCTCTCTCTCTCTCTCTCTCTCTCTCTCTCTCTCTCTCTCTCTCTCTCTCTCTCTCTCTCTCTCTCTCTCTCTCTCTCTCTCTCTCTCTCTCTCTCTCTCTCTCTCTCTCTCTCTCTCTCTCTCTCTCTCTCTCTCTCTCTCTCTCTCTCCTTGCATCATATAATAGACTCCATACCATGTCCTCACCTCCTCAGGGTCTGTTGGCTGACTGGCAGATCACCAGCGCCGAGGAAATGATTCTGTCGGCAAACCTTGCTAAGAAGGACGAAGACAGACTCAAGTGGAGGGTAGAGGAGGAGCCCGGCACACACAGGTCAAGGTCAGGGGCGAGGTCAAGCAACACCATTCATCAGGTAGACCCACTCAGTGTCGCCCTCAACCCCATGGAGATTCGAACCTTTGTCCTCTCGGTGAAGAAAGTGTCAGGGAGGTTCTAAGGAGGCTGTGGGAGAGAGGGAAGAAGGAAGGAAGCTGTAAGTGTGAATGAGTTGTTAGTGTGTGTCTTACTCAGAACAACCTAACCTAACACACAGCTAAAGGTGGCGCCACACTAAGGCATTCTTCAATAACAGGTTAATCATGTTTGCTTTTAACTAACTTGCTTCTGTGTCAGACGGGAATGTTTTTTGTTTATGAGTTGGCCAAACACAACGCTGCATTCCTGGAAAAGCCACACCCGAAAGTATTAGAGACAAACGTGTAACAAAGACAAGTAACATGTTATTGTAAAATGTCTCATGTGCTGCCATCTTAATACTCAACCAACACTCACATCTTACTCACTACTACTACTATTATTACTATACTCAGTGCTGTGATTGGATACTAACACTCATCATTCTAACCTCACATTTGGTAACTCAGTAGAGGAGATTTTTACTACTATTGCAACAAGGTTTTTGCTTGTAGGTTTTCATATATTATTTTGTGATATTATTTGTATAAACATTAATATATATATATATATATATATATATATATATATATATATATATATATATATATATATATATATATATATATATATATATATATATATATATATATAGGATGTCATTGTTTTGATTAATAGGATTTCATGAATACTTCATTAAACTTGATCATCAGTATTGACATTGCAGGTTGTGAAGAAGGAATAAAACTGTAAGACTACAATGCATTATGATTTGTTGTTAAAGGTGTGTGTGTGTGTGTGTGTGTGTGTGTGTGTGTGTGTGTGTGTGTGTGTGTGTGTGTGTGTGTGTGCGCGCGCAGGAATGTGTGGAGGGAAGGGTGTGAATGAATAATGTTTTCCTTCCTTAAAACATCAAATACAGTAGAACTTTGCAATATGAGTTTAATTCGTTCCATGACAGAGCTTGTGTTGCGATTTACTCTCGTTTTACTAATCAACTTTTACTATTGAAATTCATTGAAATATAATTAATCTGTTCCAGTCCCAAAAACGGTCTTATTGGCTTGCTGTTCACTACACACACTCCTCTCTCAAGGTTTTCAATTATTTCCTTCTTCAACTCTCGTAATAATCTTTTTCTTCTTATCAGCACTATGCTTTGCACTAACTTTCTTTGGACTCATGGCTAACACAATTAATTAGCACAAAATAATGCCAAAAAAGCCACGAAACAGAGAAATCACTAAAACAAAATGATCACGATGTTGCTTCAATGAGATGAACACGTCAATTGTGAGAGTGGAGGTTGTTACTGTTACTGTTGGGGGAGTGTGTGTGAGCTCAGTGCCGACTACTGGCAACTATTAGGAATCTTGCTCATACTGAGGATTGCCAGTCTTATTTCAAGACAAAAATACTCACAAGCTGCAGCTCATTAAGCAAATTACTCATACAATGGAGCACTCGTACTGCAAGGTTCTACTGTATAATATAAAGACAAGACTTGATTAGCGATTTTGTATCAAATGTTAAATAATATAACTTTACATCACTAAGTTATAATTGATTCCTGGACACAAATTTGTTCACTTAATGTTGTTATCAATGAATTAATTACAAGAACATTTACAATTTATACAGATTAG
>JAPQNM010002624.1:0-17500 GCA_029783475.1 Metacarcinus magister | reverse complement strand
CCGTATAACGTATAACACACGCCAGTCTAAGCATACTAATACATGCATTTTGTTTGTCTTCTTATGTATACTACAGTTTTCTTCCTGATAACTCCTTAGATGCCCGAGTTGACCCGCCTCGCCCAGACCCTGATGAACGTGCCTCGCGTGCACTGGGTCGTGGCAGAGGACGCATGCACGGCTAACATGAGGGTCGTAGATTACCTGCAATTCACTGGCCTGCCTCACACCTACCTCCTTAGTAAGTCTCCCTCCCTCCCTCCCTTCTTCTAATATGATGGTGGTAAAGTATCTTTGCACACTGGCCTGCCTCACACCTGCCTCCTATAGTAAGTCTCCCTCCCTCCCTCCCTCCTTCAAATAAGAGTTTTTAATTATCTAATTATTTTATGTATACAAATAGTCACATTTTATGCATTATTTGAATCTTCCATGAAACCTTAAGGAATGATAATTGTCGCAAATATTTGTAAAGAGAGAGAGAGAGAGAGAGAGAGAGAGAGAGAGAGAGAGAGAGAGAGAGAGAGAGAGAGAGAGAGAGAGAGAGAGAGAGAGAGAGAGAGAGAGAGAGAGAGATTCTTATATCGATAGAGAGACGAACAGAGCTCGTTAAGTGTAGAATCATATTACTATACTTCCTTAAACCTATGTTTTGATGTAACATTAATATTACTACGGGTAAAATTTTACATCTTCACCATAATGGCATCTGTTTACGAAATAAATTGGCGTCTGCATAGAGAACATTTGATATTTTCTAAATTAGCCTAACATAATGTAATCTAAATTAACCAAACATAACATAACATAACCTAACCTAACCAAACCTTAACCTACATTGACAAATAACAGAACCTTGTTCAAACGAAACGAAACTTTACATTTCGAAGAGAAGGTCTCACAGAAAACATTGAATATCTCACAAACTAAGAATTTGCGACGGAAATGCAGTTAAGAAAACCTTCTCAAAATGCATCAGGTAATGCAAAAATATAACCCTGAATTCTCTAGAGCATTCTGGTGAAGATGTAAAATAATA
Organism: Metacarcinus magister; assembly: GCA_029783475.1. NCBI lineage: Eukaryota > Metazoa > Arthropoda > Malacostraca > Decapoda > Cancridae > Metacarcinus > Metacarcinus magister. Next base: position 16,461 of record JAPQNM010002624.1, on the reverse strand, counting down.
CCTTACTACGGTACAACCTTATATATAACGTAACAACATAATAGTAATATATAACAACATAACATACAACATATATAATAGGTTACCGAGTCTAGCCTTTACGCTTGACATAAACTACTGTGAATCACCTAACTACCACTTCCTTAATGAGCCTCGCGTCCTGCATACAATTAATACAACTTCATACACCCTCTGAAAGGACTCAACTCTTCCTTGTAGATCCTGAGTGTAAAAGTGAAGAGGAATTATGAAAATGTTACTCCCGCCACGTACAAAAATAAACCATTGCATATACTTACGCCTTACGATGTTCAGCTGGTGCTTGCAGTAACCACATCCTTGTTACACAGAACATAGCACATATTTAACACTCTAGGCTGCCTAAATAACACTCACCTACACACCACTATCAACACCTACACACACACACGCACCTACACACACCTACACAACACCACACACACACACACACCTACACAACACCACACGCATCTACACACCATCAACACCACACACCTCTGCGCCACAAGTACAATTTAACTCAATATTTCTGAACAAATTCCTTCCACCTCGCCAGTCAACGAGGAAGGAAGGATGGAGGAAGAGTGGAAGAACTTGTAATTCACTCACTAGATAGCACCACTCACTGTCTGTGTGTGTGTGTGTGTGTGTTGTGTGTAGATGGCGTGGTGGTGGTGGTGGTGGTTATACTACTATCATTAACTGTCTCCATTCTATTCGTCTTATCATACCCTCGCACGTTGCTTCTATTACTGTTTTGAAAGGGATTATATATCAGCCTGTAAGCTATGGAAAGTTAGGTGGCTTTATAACGTAAATTGTGAGGGAGAACTTATCTATTTTCACAACTTATCATCTTTCTAACGCTAACATAGTCTTCACCTTTCTCTTTCTATCTTCCCTGTCCTTCCCTTCTTCCTATATACGTAGTCATGGGTTCAATAAGGGTACACAATGGGTACTTAGTGATGAAATAGTGATACCCTTACAAATTATCTTTTCTGAACCTCAAATCTACCCATTTTTTCAATTAAAGATTTACCCTTTTTAATATCCCACACGGTTCCACCCTAAACCCCACCCCCTACGGTTCCCCTCTAAACCCCACCCCCCAACGGTTCCCCCTATACCCCACACCACCAGCCACCCATTCCCCATACCCTACCATCCCCCAGCCCCTCCCCATGGTGATAGGGGTTCAGTTTCCCATCCTATACCACTACACCAGCCCTCAACACCGCCTATACCAAATGCAGTGTCACAGAATACTCCCATCTTATTGTTTCTTTTTATCCAATATCTCGCTTCTCCACATATATAATTATAAATATTTACTTACATAATAATTAATCCCTATTACTCCTCTATTTAATCTCCCTTTGTGTCCCCTTGCTCTACTTTACACATTAATTTCCATTTCAATCTTACCTACACCCCTTTCCTCCCCATTACTGTTCTTATTACTCTCCTTTTCTCCCCTCACTCCCCTATACCCATTGATTCCCCCTCTCCCCCAGCGCCCATGCCTGAGGAGTACAGGAACCACACAATGGAACCCAAGGGCGTGTCAAATAGGAATGGTGGGCTGGCGTGGGTGACGACAAGGGCGACAGATGGCGTGGTGTATTTTGCAGACGACGACAATACTTATGATATACGACTGTTCGAGGAGGTGTGTATGTGTGTGTGTGTGTGTGTGTGTGTGTGTGTGTGTGTGTGTTGTTGTTGTTGTTGTTTACTGTATAGCTTTATTGTTATTGTTATATAATTCTTTCTCTATGCCTTACCTTTCTTTACCTTGCCTTGCCTCGGTGGTGTAGATGCGTTACACTGAGCGAGTGTCTATGTGGCCTGTGGGACTGATCGGCGGGAGTGGAGTGTCGACGCCTGTGTTGAGGAACGGTAGATTCTTGGGTTGGTTTGACAGCTGGATCGGCGGTAGAAAGTTTCCTGTCGACATGGCAGGTTTTGCAGTGAGCGTACGGTATCTACTGGAGGTAAGAGAGAGAGAGAGAGAGAGAGAGAGAGAGAGAGAGAGAGAGAGAGAGAGAGAGAGATTTGAACGTAGAATCAAGGTTTGAGATGTTGGAAGGAGGTACCAGATAAAGGAAAGAATGGGAAGAGAAAAGGAGAGAGAGAAAGAGAGAGAGAGAGAGAGAGAGAGAGAGAGAGAGAGAGAGAGAGAGAGAGAGAGAGAGAGAGAGAGAGAGAGAGAGACGGTTAAAAACTGTACATATATAAGTGAAAACCACACGTATGATGTCAAATTAGGTCATATAAAAAGCACGAGTTACAAATCAAACTATAGGTCAAGTAGGTCATATAAATAAAAGTTCAATATACTTACATACTTACAAACATACATACTAACCATACTAAACGAGGTCAAGGTTACATAAGGTGAACTGACCTGACATTCTGGGTCCTGCGGTGCCCTTCCCAGCATCCTGCCGCCCTGATGCCTTTCAAGCCAGGCCACGAGGAGGATGGCTTTCTCAGGAGCCTCAGCATCACGCCCTCAGAGATAGAGTTCAAGGCCGCTGGATGCTCGCAGGTGAGGGGGGGAGGGGAGGGGGAGACTGTAGAGATGCATGGAAAGGGAAGGGGAAGGGGAGGTTAGACTGTAGAGATGCATGGAAAGAGGAGGGGAAGGGGGAGGCTGTAGAGATGCATGGAAAGGGAAGGGGAGGTTAGACTGTAGAGATGCATGGAAAGAGGAGGGGAAGGGGGAGGCTGTAGAGATGCATGGAAAGGGAAGGGGAGGTTAGACTGTAGAGATGCATGGAAAGAGGAGGGGGAGGGGGAGGGGGAGGCTGTAGAGATCAAGGTTGGGTCCAAGTACAGGCGACTGTACTTAAGTCTAAGTCCAAGTACCAGGATATTTTTCAAGTACAAGTAGAAGTACAAGTACAGTCACTTTGCTATGTACTTAAGTTCAAGTCCAAGTACATTTCATTGTACTTAAGTACAAGTACAAGTAGCCTACAAGGTGAAGGAGTGGAGAGTGGAGCGTGACAAGAAATAAACGCGTACTGGCCATGTTTAGACAGTGTCTACTGTAGCATGTTACCAATTGAGAAAATACTACATAATTATGTTCCTTTATCCTATATTACACTACAATATCATAACACTTAATGTACATAATTACCCAATAGTATCATCACAAAGTTCGTTAGAATCTATAATATAGATTCTAGTGAATCAAAATTTATATACTGTATATTATACAGTATATAACTTTTGATTAAATACAATGTACTTGAATGTACTTGGTATTTTTCAAGTACTTTGGGTTTAAGTACAAGTACAAGTACAAGTACGGTGGCCTAGTGGCCAGCGGTCAGGCATACCAGCGCAGGGTCCCGAGTTCGAGCCCCGGTATGGCATGCGAGAGTGAAGCTCTATGCAAGAGTGTGCCGACCGTTCTGCGCGTGCGCGGGAGGCGAGTTTGTTGCCAGACGTACAACTCATTCTTCTGGGAGAGGCTAAAATTGTATACGCAACACAGTCGCACTCCTCCGACACGCTGTCTCTCTCTCTCTCTCTCTCTCTCTCTCTCTCTCTCTCTCTCTCTCTCTCTCTCTCTCTCTCTCTCTCTCTTTTACGTATGGAATTGTATATAAATACGAATGTTAACTATACCCTTTTTATACCCATACTTTTATTGTTTTACAGTATATGGAACAAGGAAAATATACGTAACAGTATCCTTATAATGGAAATAAGGTGTAGAGAGAGAGAGAGAGAGAGAGAGAGAGAGAGAGAGAGAGAGAGAGAGAGAGAGAGAGAGAGAGAGAGAGAGAGAGAGAGAGAGAGAGAGAGAGAGAGAGAGAGAGACGGAAGAAGGGAGACACAGCATGTCGTATACACAACGCAGTCGCACTCCTCCGACATGCTGTACAGCATGTCAGAGGAGTGCGACTGCGGTCCCCCTCCCTCTGCGCGTGCGCGGGAGGCGATTTTGCTACCAGCCGCACGACTCATTCTTCTGAGCGGGACTAAAATACTGTAAACAACACAGTCGCACTGCTGCTCCGATGCCCTGGAAGAGGATTGGTAATCACAAAACAAGTAAGAATAGTAATATTGGATACGAAATTAATGTATCTGAGTAGTCAAACCATCCCAGGAAACCATGAGCCGAATATATCATCTACCAAATTCATCATCAGAGCAGCAGTGCGACTGTGTTGTTTACAAATTTTAATATTGGACACGAAAATAATGTATCTGAGTAGTCAAACTATCCCAGGAAACCATGAGCCGAATATATCATCTACCGAATTCATCATCAGAGCAGCAGTGTGACTGTATTGTTTACAGATTTTTAGTCCCACTCAGAAGAGTGAGTCGTGCGGCTGGCAGCAAAATCGCCTCCCGCGCACGCGCAGAGGGAGGGGGACTTTGAGTGCAGGGGATACCTCGAGTGAACCCACACCGGAGGAGGAGCGCGACTGGGTAGTGTTTACAAATTTTTCGCCTTGCTCAGAAGAATGAATTGTACGTCTGGCAACAAACTCGCCTCCCGCGCACGCGCAGAACGGGCCGCACACTCTTGCATAGAGCTTCACTCTTGCATGCCACACCGGTGTAGCGAAATAATCCGTCCTGTTGAAATAAACCGTCCTGTCTGCATCACTGCCTGCCGCACGACTCATTCGCTCACAAGTGCGACTCTGACCCTCAGTGGATCACTAGCGGGGCCTCCGAGATATACCGAGTCTCGAGGCTTTGAGTGCATTGAAATGTTGAACTCTAACCCGATGTTACCAAGCTACCAGATAATATTATGAAAAAATGAGCCTACCATCGTGTTCGTGGTACATTGATATATATCATGAGCAAATAATATTTACAGTAACACTACATCTACATTGAGATAATTGAAGGGAAATGAAATAGTGTATAAACATTTTTCTTACATGTTTTACTTTAACTCGCTGTATCTCTTAATTTAACTCGTATGGAATTTTAAGTCACTGATTCGAAATCTGCACACTTTTCCCATCCTGATGGTATGTAACACGTACGGATAACAAAAACCTTACGTAGTTAAAATGTCCCATAAAGTATAGCTATTGCAAACTGATGCCTGACGGGCCAGTTAGATGTATAGGAAATATGTTGCTAACAACTTTCTCGGACATTTTAACCAGCTAATATTTCTTTTTATCAGTACTTGTTACATACCATCATGATCGGAAAAATGTGCAGATTTCGAATCAGTGATTTAAAATTCCATACGAGTAAAACTAAGTTAGTTACAGCGAGTTTAAGTAAAACATGTGAGAAAAATGTTTATTCACAGGTATTTATGGCCGAGAAAGTTAAGTGCACAGCGTCGCGCTGTGAGCAAATGAGTCTTGCACCAGGCAGTGCGCCTGACAGGACGTTTTATTTCAGCTCTGGACACGCATATGGCAGCGAAATAAACCGTCCTGTCTGCACTCAATCACTGCTTGGCTCACTAGCGGAGCCTCTCAAATATCCTGGGTCGCGGGGTTTTGAGTGCATTGAAATGTTGAACTCTTGCTCAATATTACCAAGCTACCAGATAATATTAAGGAAAACTGAACTTACCATCGTGTTCATGATACATTGATGTATATCATGAGCAAATAATATTTACAGTAACACTACATCTATATTAAGATAATTGAAGGGAAATGAAATAGTGTATAAACATTTTTCTCACATGTTTTACTTAAACTCGCTGTAACTAACTTAGTTTTACTCGTATAATCTCATTCTTTCCCGTCACATGGTCACAGATCTACGTCTGGCACACACAAACCAAGAAGAATCCTCCCTACAGCAGGGAGATCCTCGGTACCAAGTTTGACGGAACCAACTTAAGGGCGTTGCAGAAGGAAATCATGCTGCAGCCAGGGTAGCAGGAGACAACAGAACAGAACAGAACACTCAATCTTACTCACATGAATGGTCAACACGTGGCCAAACTAAAGTGTGTGTGTGTGTGTGTGTGTGTGTGTGTCCTGCATCGTTTGGAAGGCATCCAGTAGATACGTGGTAGGAAAACGTTGCAGAAATGCTACTGTAAGCACAAAACTATGATAGTGGTGATGAATGCCAGAAGCAAGGGAGATATAACAGCAGCCTTTACGTCGCCTCTATTCAGGATTTAATATTAATATATACTTCCAATAAAACACCCTACATGTGCAAGGTAAATATTAATTAAGTGTTGATAAAACATTGCAGAAATACTACTGTAGGCTTAAAATTGTATAATAATGGTGATGAATACCAGAAACAAGGGAGAAATAACGGCAGCCTCTAACCGGGATTTTTTCCCTTTAAATATTGATATAGTACGTATACTCCCAAGAAAACAACTTACATGTACGAGATTAAATGAAGAAAAAAAAATTTGCAGAAATCCTATTGCAGGCCTAAAAGATGTATAACCGCAGCAAATAGACAATCAATAAGATATCCCCAAGGTGGTTTTTTGGGTAAGGGGAACCTCTACTCAGTTTGACCTTGATATACGCAAAGAATTCTGACACTCATTACCGTCGCAAATAAATAATTAATAAGATATCCACATTTCCCATTTTCCCCCAATAAGCATGGAGACATGTGGAATGTAAGGGTTGTTTGGGTGGGTGTGAAAGTGAAGTTTTACCCAAACCTAGCCTAACCTAACCAGGGGATTGCTCCCAACGGAGCCACTTAACTAATGTGTATTTAGTGAAACTTCAAAAAACACACAAAGTTCAGGAACAGATGGTGCAAGAAATTAAAAGATTCAATAATATACAGGAGAGGAAAAGGTTTTTAGAGACGGTGGGAAAGCAGCAGCAGTGGATGAGGCCTCTACTTCACACTTCATTCTATATGTATAGGAGTTCATTACACACTTTTATGACTCTCCTCTTTTCATCTCATTACCCCACAGTCCCCTCTCAAATAATAACTTCCACTGCACCCACTCTTGATTGCTGTGCCCTATTCCATGTTTAAGCCTCTGCTCCATACATCAATGTTAGCACGAGAATACTATTTGTCAATCCTCTTTTTACTTCCAGTTTTCTAATTCAATAATGGATAATGGATATTATTTAAATATTACTTTTTTCTATTCATATTGTAAACATTATTTATTTCTAGAAAAATTATACGTGTGGTGAAGAATATCCGTTTTCTTTTGTAATAAGGCACTTATTAAAGGCAGGAATAAAACATTGTGTTTTAATTATAGATTTTATCGATCAATATCAGAAATATAATAAAAGAATCAGCATGTGTACTTTGTATTTTGCACTTTAAAGCAACCTAACTTTGTCCAGTGATTCAATAGTCTTGTAAGTTTAGCTGAGAAAAAGTAAAGAATGTTAGCCAAGGATTTTATCAACTTTAAATCATAGAACAAGCGAAGACTAGCAATTCCTTACTTGATGGAATTAAGAAAACATGGAACAAAAGCCTCTTGTTGCAGTTGCATTTGTATTGATGTATAACTCAAACTCGGTAGATTGAGGTGTAGATTCATCAGGAGAGTCCACGGTGTCTAATTACTCAAAATAACCATAAAATTGCTGAAATATATTGTGGCAGGGGCAGTATTTTTTTTTTTTTCCTTTATCCGTGTTGCCGGTAGTGTAATGCCCGAAATCTTTATGTCTTGTACAATACCCCCCTACCGTTCTTTAAATCAGTTTTCTATGAAAAGAAAATTATTTCCTTATCTTAGCTTAAGTAACATTAATTTCCAATTAAAATCAAACTCTATATCTTAAAGTAATTAACTTAACTAGATTTCCTTTTACAAGTTTCTATTAAGAAAAATGATGCAATATATTATCAAGTGTATTCAAACACAATATCTTCGCGCCAAACTCCAGCTGAGTTAGCAAGTGATGAAAATTTCTCTCATGTAGTATTTGAAATCAAATTCATTAGCTTAAATAGTAACACTTTTTCTACACCAAAATTAATTCTGTAGACGTTAGTAATAATTTCATATCTCAATAATCAATAATTATAATAATCAAATGTAAGAAAATTCGTAGTGAGTCACCCTTAGAGACGCTAACGCGGGCTCTATTGTTTAACTAGTTCGAGTCTCTTCTCCCTACCGACCAGGTCTGGGTTGAGTGTTACGTAAACATCTCTTAATATTTGTTAAATCCCTAGTCATTCCGTGCTCTCATATAGTCAATAATCTTCCCTTTGAATATGCCAAGTCATTTAAAGCCTTTTTCAGAGTGATTATTAATTAATAATAGCAATTTTTCCATCTATTGTGTGGCGGCATTTCAGACCGCATGGTCCCCCTTTCCTCCCTTAGATATGTTTCATTGTTCATTATATATCCCTTTCACTTTAGAATTTATGTTATATTGTTCAAATATTCTCCCTTTTAAGTGTGTTGGGAGTGTATTGTTTAACTAGTTAGCGTCTCTTCTCCCTACCGACCAGGTTCCAACTCAGTGCCGCACAAACACATATTCACACACACACACACACTCACATTGGTTTCCCCATTAGATGTTTGTCTCATTAGTTAGAGTATTATTAGGAACGGTATTATATTATTTTGATCATGTGTTTTGATTAGGAACAAGTTTGAATCTGGAAAGTGAAGATTAAGTTATACCATGTTAAGATCAGGAAAAGATTGGGTTTCGAAATTATTCTCTGTCAAGTAAATGAAATTTAACGTGTGGAGTGGCCAACAGTATTATTGAGGTCTCTGGTACCAAATAAACTGAATGTGTCACTCAGATTATCAAAGTGTGTAACATTATTGAGTTTGTACTCTTTTCTTTTTGTTGTTAACCTATAAAAAATATCTTTTGGCAAATAATAAGTATACAAAAATCAGAAGTTATTTCATTAGTGACATATGTCTCCCCCAGTGGTAACCAGAGTGACTCCTTGTGGCTAAGATTTATTACTACCAAAATTACAACAACAATGACCAGTGGCCAACTTTCGAAGAGGGTTCCTATTTCCCTCAAAATAGGTGGTGGCAGCATAATACCGACCTGCTTAATAACATCATATATAAACCCCACAGCATGACCGGGAGGTGGTAATAAATGGTAATCATAACATTAGAAGAAATAATAATAAACAATCGTAGAACTGGCATGACAGTAGGCTCAATGGAGGCCTTAGATGGTCAGCCTCCGCCCGTTAGTAGTGCGGGTTAGATTTTTTTAAGTGACACCTCGTTTCATATAGAGAGGCTCATGCTGCCAGCGGAAGCTCCTCGCGCATATAACTTTGCAGTCCCGTCGAGGATTATGTTATGGCAGCATGTGGGTGATCTTAGGCCACTCGGCGGTATTACCATAGAAAAGTCGCTAGCACGTGCCAGGGCTCGAACGCGGGACCCTGAGCTGGTATGCCTGACCACTAGCCGCTAGGCCACCGCCTACAATAATAGGTGTAACCTTATCAATTGTTGACCTCGAGGTTCATCAGAGACCTGAATCTATTTTTCAAGAATCTAATGGTGTTCTCAATAACATCTAGTTATATAGGTTTTTTTTACTGTACAATAGGCAGGTAGCTGCGAATTTGGGGTGTCGTTGTCGGCCTAAATGCATCAGGAAATGAAAGCCGCAGCTCTCAAACACTTCTTCGAAGTGACTTGCGTGGACTGTCATCATGACAGCTGATCGGAAGACACGTGTACTGGGGGCTCTCACTGCTTCTGGGAGCCGTCAGCCACCAGGAATCAGAGAGCATCCATTCTAGGAGTCCCTATATGCCTGGGAAGGAAGCCGGGCAAAGGGAAAGTGAATATAGAGAGCGGGAAAGCTCTTAAACACCAAAACTAGACATGGCAAGCGTCACCGGAGCCAAGGGGGAGAACATGGAGTCTGAGGACTTCCCGCAGCCGCCGCCGCTCACCTCTGATCCGGGCAAGTGAGCGAGGACACCTTCTCCATCCAGAGAGACGCCTGGAAAAATATCAAGAACCACCCAGGACCAACATCCACCCACACACCACCTGGTGAAGGTGTCATTCATGCTCAGAGCCACCAATGGGGCCAAAGTGTTTGCCAACCCCAGCAGGGTATCCCATGCTCTCCACCAGTCACCCCTCGGTAAGTACATCATCGAAGGAGAAACACGGTCACTAGGCAATGGGTCAGGCCTAATAGTTGCAGTGTGGGAGCACAACATCCCCAAAATCCCAGACCTAGAGAAACCCACCTTCTCACTAGGGGAATGGGAGATAACCTGCAAGAGGGCCGACCGTGACGGTGAAGACTGTAAGTACGCCAGGGTGGGGCCCCTAGTAGATTACGCCGATATAGATGAGATCCGGGATAGTTTTAAGTCCTTCGGGACGAAAGAGGTAATCGAAATTACCTAGATTCCACCACGCTGCCTTCCAAGGAGCAACACAGGGAAGTGGATACGCCTCAAGGTTAGGGGCCCCATACCTACCAAGGTAACCATTAACCAAATTGTATATTGGGCACGGCCCTTCCTTCTCCCTATGCTACGCTGTCCTGGGTGCCTAAAGATAGGACACTCCAGGACACCGTTGTTCACGGTGTAGTGGATCACATTTATTCCACCTCGATGAAAACACCTGCACCAGGCCATATCACTGCTTCCACCGTGGGAGGCCTCATGGTCCTAGATATGTCCACTGCCCTTACAACCAGGACGCTCAGCAGCTGTACAATACCTTGGCACATGATGGGGTTACCCTTCACGAGATAAACAAACAACTCAGGGAACTACAGCTGCCCAAAATCCAGTCTCCTTGCAGGCCACAACCACCACCCAAGCCAGCAACATCCCCATCTTCACCTGCTAGAACAATCGAGTCAGGGGTCTTGTTCACCTCAGTCACCACTGAGAACAGGTATGACACATTAATGACTCTCCAGGAAGAGGAAGACTCCATATTAGAAGACACACCCATTACCCCAACCTCTACACCAGCACACAAATTTACCTACCCACGAAAGCCTCCCCGTAGGCAGTCGGGGTACCTGCCACCCCTGACAATCCCAACCTAGACAATGAGATACACTACTCTCTCACCACAACAGAAGTACACCAGCAGCAGGATAACACAGGAAAACAAGGACGGGACACACACCTCACCTTCCGCCATGCCACGTCCTTGCCACCACAAGACTTTCAAGACTCACCCTGCCCACCAGAAAACACCCCTTCCTCACCCCCACCACCCCACCAGAAAAATTCCTCTCCAGCCTTCTATGGAAAGGCTACCACCTTTACCAGAAGTGTACTTCAGTACCTAACATTTTAACAATGGATCACCAGTACTCCCACCTCATGCATCACCAGTACCCCACCTCATGGATCACCAGTACTCCCACCTCATGGATCACCAGTACTCCCACATCATGGATCACCAGTACTCCCACCTCATGCATCACCAGTACTCCCACCTCATGGATCACCAGTTCTCCCACCTCATGGATCACCAGTACTCCCACCTCATGGATCACCAGTACTCCCACCTCATGGATCACCAGTACTCCCACCTCATGGATCACCAGTACTCCCACCTCATGCATCACCAGTACTCCCACCTCATGGATCACCAGTACTCCCACCTCATGCATCACCAGTACTCCCACCTCATGGATCACCAGTACTCCCACCTCATGGATCACCAGTACTCCCACCTCATGCATCACCAGTACTCCCACCTCATGGATCACCAGTACTCCCACCTCATGGATCACCAGTACTCCCACCTCATGGATCACCAGTACTCCCACCTCATGGATCACCAGTACTCCCACCTCATGGATCACCAGTACTCCCACCTCATGGATCACCAGTACTCCCACCTCATGGATCACCAGTACTCCCACCTCATGGATCACCAGTACTCCCACCTCATGGATCACCAGTACTCCCACCTCATGGATCACCAGTACTCCCACCCATGATCACGTACCCCACCTCATGGATCACCAGTACTCCCACCTCATGGATCACCAGTACTCCCACCTCATGGATCACCAGTACTCCCACCTCATGGATCACCAGTACTCCCACCTCATGGATCACCAGTACTCCCACCTCATGGATCACCAGTACTCCCACCTCATGGATCACCAGTACTCCCACCTCATGGATCACCAGTACTCCCACCTCATGGATCACCAGTACTCCCACCTCATGGATCACCAGTACTCCCACCTCATGGATCACCAGTACTCCCACCTCATGGATCACCAGTACTCCCACCTCATGGATCACCAGTACTCCCACCTCATGGATCACCAGTACTCCCACCTCATGGATCACCAGTACTCCCACCTCATGGATCACCAGTACTCCCACCTCATGCATCACCAGTACTCCCACCTCATGGATCACCAGTACTCCCACCTCATGGATCACCAGTACTCCCACCTCATGGATCACCAGTACTCCCACCTCATGCATCACCAGTACTCCCACCTCATGGATCACCAGTACTCCCACCTCAAGGATTACCAGTACTCCCACCTCATGGATCACCAGTACTCCCACCTCATGCATCACCAGTACTCCCACCTCATGGATCACCAGTACTCCCACCTCATGGATCACCAGTACTCCCACCTCATGGATCACCAGTACTCCACCTCATGGATCACCAGTACTCCCACCTCATGGATCACAGTCCCCACCTCATGATCACAGTACTCCCACCTCATGGATCACCAGTACTCCCACCTCATGCATCACCAGTACTCCCACCTCACGCATCACCAGTACTCCCACCTCACGCATCACCAGTACTCCCACCTCATGGATCACCAGTACTCCCACCTCATGGATCACCAGTACTTCCATCTCATGGATCACCAGTACTCCCACCTCATGGAATCAAACCGTGAAGCTGAGTTCAGATTCTTTCACATAAGATGCAAGTTGACCAAATAAACAGCAAACATATAAACACAACTAATCTACCTCTGCTCCATATTCAATCAAACTTTTTTTTATCAATCAAACAACACCAGCAACAAAAGACAATAACAATAATATGTTAAGAAAAAGAAACCAGTCTCAAAGAAAATGAATGAGTCAGTTTAACATTTGAGGTGACCATAAACTTTAGTCCACTGTTGAAAGAAGTGAGACTGTAAAAACATGACTCTTATATCACCCCGTCACCGAGCAGCAGCAGCAGCAGCAGCAGCAGGGAGATGAAACAGTATTATTGTTCAATAAAGTAATGCCTCTACACAATACTATTCACTTTGATATACATGTATAGTCCATCCTTCACCTCACAGTATAATAACCTAACTTCACCACACTCAGGTTTTAGTGCACTCACTCATATAGAGGTGGATCTATACAAGTGTTGTGGAGAGTAAACACACACACCATCAACATAATGGGTTTATTGAGCATCACCAAAGTGTGTACACTATACAGGCAGCAGACTCGCTTCTTGTCCTCGCCAAACACCGCCCATAGGACTCCCTCCCTCACATGGCCACACACACACACAGATGCCTCCACCACAAAGTGTGTGTGGAAGGTTTGTGTGTTGAGCGTTATAGTCACGTTAAGGAAGCTTACAGTACTGAGAGAAGCTTCATCATGTCTTTCACAGCTGTTTTTGGATGTTTGAGAATACTTTAGAAGTGTGTGGTGGGAGTGATACAACACTACACGTGTGTTCTGTGTGACCTAACAGATCACAATACCTGAAGCAACACAGTCATACACGAAATTACAACCCAAATCAAGGTCACATGTTTGGGTCACAGTTGCTGCAAAACCTTAAAGAAGAAAGTAACACAAAATATGGATAATTGTGGCCATAATTACAAGATGAAGCTGACAAACAAGTGAGTAATGTGTGTACAGGTGAAAAGATGTATTTGATAACAATTATATTTTGACCATTTCAATTAGCTGAGTAGGAATAAACTGCACCATTCATGAATCAGTAAATAATAACACTAATGTTTCCTTGGTGTGCGTGTTGAGACAAAGAAAGGTTTGTACTGTTTAAATCAACACTTAACACACTATATTCCTGTTTAGGGTCTCCAGGTGATGCCAGATGGAGTGTTCACTAAAATATACAAATACATTCAGTTGGTTGTTATGTTAAACCTTTGATGTATTAAACATCTATTGCATCACCCAAACTAACAACAACACATACTCTTCCCTCAAGTTTGAGCAAATTGATCCTCGGTTCATCCAACACAAAGTAACATGATTCAGTTCCATTGAGGTTCAAGCCAATACACAACTTCATTATTTTGGACTTACAAATGTTTAGATATCATTATTTTGGACATTTTTTTACTATATACATACTCCAGGCCAAATTAATATTAACGGCGCAAAGCATTTTTGAAGTTAAGTCCCTTGAAAAATTTTCCAAGTCCTACACCCTAAATGCTCGGAGGATATTGTAATAAATATGAAGCCCTACATACTATACATAGTGTACTCAACACATCTGTGAAGGTTTTAGGCAGTGCTCACCATTATTTACCTGGCAAAGCGTCTTTGAGGTTAGGTGACTCGAAAAATGTTCTAAGTCCATACCTCAAAAAATGTTCTAAGGCCTGCCAGCCTGCCTGCCTGTCTGTGGGAAGCTCATTCTGATTCTATAAAGCACACAGTGTAGTCGTCACTCCTGACGCAGCAAACATGACTATTACCAAATAATTGAAAATGCTACCAAAAAAAAGTGTTGCAAAGTTATTTTATAACTACGTACAAACACAACAAGCTGTACTTTACTTTTGACTAGTACTGCAACTATGTATCAATTATTCATGTCACTCAGTAAGCAATGGATTGTTCTGTTCTAAATCAAGTTACCAAAGATCCTTATCATTAATACAAAAAAAAATTTCTTTAATCCATGACCCAACATCGCCTCAACACTGCCAGGGTGAAACAGTACTCCCGTCACTGCCTTAACACTGTCAGGGTGAAACAGTACTCCCGTCACTGCCTCAACACTGTCAGGGTGAAACAGTACTCCCGTCACTGCCTCAACACTGTCAGGGTGAAACAGTACTCCCGTCACTGCCTCAACACTGTCAGGGTGAAACAGTACTCCCGTCACTGCCTCAACACTGTCAGGGTGAAACAGTACTCCCGTCACTGCCTCAACACTGTCAGGGTGAAACAGTACTCCCGTCACTGCCTCAAACAACCATTAACATCACACTACATCTATCATTGCCACGCCACATCACACTGTCCACACACATGATGATACAGTGCACAGTGCCTCAGACAACTGTTCCAAGCTTTGCCAAGTGTTCACTGTGCCTTCAGTATCAACACAAGTCATGTTATGTAATGGTGATGATGCTGTCCTCTAAACTATAATTTGTTCTTCATTTTAATTCTACTTCCATTTCCATAGTATCAGCAGTATTTACAAAATGACATCAGTCAGTCTGAAGATTCCTCAAAACCTACATCTTTAGAGTGTAGTGTAGCCTGTAGGTGCCAGGTGAGAGTGTGTGTGTGTGTGTGTGTGTGTGTGTGTGTGTGTGAGTGTGTGAGTGTGTGAGGCACAGAAGATGATCCTACACACTTAACACACCTCACCATGCCGCTATACAGTACTGCTGCAAAACACACCTTTTCATGCTGTGTTGAGATGAGAAAGTGTCACTTGTTGATAAGAGGAAGTAATTGTAGTGATGGTGGTTACAGTAACATGTTGGCTCAGTGTTACAAGTGTGCAGGACTGGCTGGCAGGGAAGGTATTGCTGCAACACAAAGGTTAGTGTCATGCTGTTTGAGGTGAGAAAGTGTCACTTGTTGATGCAAGGATTAAGAGATTCAACAATTTCCCCAAAACTAGGTAGTTATTACACCATTTACAGTAACCTCTTGTTTTACACAAGTTCAAAATACACATCTTTCCTTTAACATGATGTGAAAAAGCCAGTATTTTTGCTTTAATTACTTACACAATTTCTTAAGAAAAATGCAATTTTACATGTAATTACACTGTATGGGAAAATCATGTTTACATTACACAAAATTGGAAATATGCGAAAGCGACAGGAACGCAATACTCGTTTAAAATGAGAGGTTATTGTAGTCCTGCTAGGGTTAAGGAGAGAACGCTGCCTCTCTCACCAAGAAGCTGCTGTGAGCCAGGATCAAACTCACAACCTTTACAAAGCTGACAACACATTATTGGAAGGTTATATTGTAATAACTTTTTGATCATGTGATTGAATGCATGAATTTCAATAATCACTGCAGCCTAACTTCTCACTAAATATAATTTGGCATATTTGATTATGCTTAAAAACTACCAACTCCTAATTAATTTTGTGCCGCGACATAAAACTTTATTGCTTATTTCAATTCTTTGTTATAAAAGTATCACAAATAATCAAGTAAAATGCATTAAAATCAAATTACATCTTAAAATCAAACCATAAACAAACTATTACAAATCAT
>JAPQNM010002620.1:47500-50289 GCA_029783475.1 Metacarcinus magister | reverse complement strand
GTACATGATAATATGAAAATTGCCTTATAGGAGTCTCTAATTTTATTAAACACATCTTTGAGGTCAAGATAATCCGCAGATATACGTGAAGAAAGTAGAAAATTTTAGAAGAAAGTAGAAATATTATGGGACTGGTAGAGAAAAAAGAATAGCAGATAATCAAAAAAGCATATTTTGACTATGGAATTGTTTTGTTGAAGCGTCACACTTCCGATAAAGAGATGTTGTATTAGTGAGGCTAAACGTGTTTGGAGAGAAAAAAAAGAAAAAATGGAAAGATGACATAAATATTTGATAAAGTGATTTTGATATGAGTGTTTATCATAATCTCACAACATCGCTGATCATGTGAGTGTGGCATAATGTTGAATAATAGATGAAGGCGAAATGAGAGAAAAGAACTTTAATATGATTGTTGAATATAACCACTTTTTATTCTAGCATATAAAACAAAGATTCAAAACAAATAATATGATCCATGTGGAGAAGGTAAGGCGTCTCCAGATAGGCAGGAAGAGGCTGAGATGAAAGACGTGAAATTAGTGTTATGGTATGAATGTGACTAACGAATGTGTAACGAATCACGTGGTAGTTAGTAGTGGCAGTAGTGGTGTTGTCTAAAGTATAGATCATGTTATTGAAATATTGAGGTTAAGTAACGGACGACAAAAATGTATTCATTCTAGTAATAAGATGTAAGGAATTCAAACAAACTGTTGATAAAAAAAGAAAGAAAGGAAGTCACTAGGATTCTTCAAAGCAAAGGTAGGGAATATAAAGTGAATATACAGACAGTCACAGTGCAGCAAGAGAATCGAGCAGGAAAGGGAAACAAAGACTTTGGAAGGAATTTGAGTGGAAATTCTAGTTGAAAAGAAAAGTTACGGAAAATAATATTAGAAAGGCAAATTGGAGATTACGAAAGATTAATTTCAAGACTGAAATACAAATAGTAAACATAGCCTTTTAGTGTGGAGATTCAATTAATTATGCTATTTTTATTTATATGATTATCTGTTCATTAATTTAATAATTTAAAAGACCTTGAGCATGAAATGAACAATAAATATCTAAGTGAGAATGGATGACTGAAATGGCAAGATTAGAAACAACAAACTGAAGGAAAAAGGAAAAAACAAGAAACTGAGGGAAAAGGCGAAAAAATACTGAGGTTCTGAATTCAAAGTCAATATCGTGAATCGGTACTTGGCCTTTTTTCTTATAGGGAAGGGAGGCCAGACAAGGGCTAAAAAACAGTAATAGAAAACAAGAATCCGCTCACATTGACACTCCCAAAGAGAATTCAGAGAACTAGTTTAAAAGAGCAGACCATTTTAGCTTTGAAGGTGTCTTGATACTCCTCTCTTGAAAGTATTGTAGTCGTAGGGAAGTGGAAAAAACATGATAAAGTTGAATGCATGCTAACTTATAGCAGAAAGGAAAGTGGTTGCAGTTAGACTCACAAAGAGATAGGTCTGTGACACAGAAGCAATAGTTACTCCATGGAAAGTCCTCCCACTTAGCAGTAACGTAACGCCAGGACCACCTTCGCCTCGTTGGGTCTAGAAGCGGCAATGGAGCGACAGGAAAAGATACTAAGTTAATGTTATGATCGGAGGAGGCCGGCGGAGAGAACATTTAACAGAATAACCTAAAGGACTGGAGATCAGCAAAAGGTCAAGATTGTTGGGCGCATTTCCATGGTGGTCAGAAATACGAGGGAGGTGCACCAATTGCGCAAGGTCATGGAGAACAGCAAAGATGAAGACTTGTTCACCAGGCTGGTCAGAGGAAGATGATGATCGCCAGATACCTCTGCAAAACGAAAATGAGACGAGGTTTATTCCAAGTTGGCAGTTAAGTATTCGAAGAATTTTACACAATGAAGTCTTAGCCAAATGGTGGAGAAATTATAAAGATTCAAGGCCATGGGCATGAAAGCAGATTGAATATTTGCGTACATATCTGCGGCAACCAGGTTTGCTTTGAAAATGAGGATAGAGAAAGTAAGCGAAAACGTGAACAGTAAAAGATCAGTAACTTCACACAACTGTGTCTCAGTGAAGAAAAAATGAGGCTGAAAGGAAACAGAATTTTAAAACTATATTTGAGACCGCAAATGTTGCATAAGTTAATTTAGAGAAAGTTGGAGGAGGCATCAGGTCAATTAAATTCGTCACCTTGAGGATAGTCCGACCTGGATGCTTTCTGGTCCCCTTCCCAGATGGAGACGAATGTTACAATGGCTATTCACATATGGGAAGAAACTAAAGCTGAAGGAGAAGAGGTAGAAACAGCCTGAAACAGCAAAGGAAAAGGAGGGTTGTTTGCAACAGTTGTGTTTGGAGACAGTGAAGAGAAAGTGTGCCAGAAAATAGTGAATGTTGTCACGCTACATTTAAACGTAGGGGTTCAAAATAAACGCGAGACACAGCAAGATCGTGGGGTGTTTGAAGGTAAGAGGGAGTGCTGAGACTGATTTTGCACGGATACATATATTGTAGTTTTGTAAATAATTAGAGTGATGAACTGGAGGAGGTGCTGCGTTACCCAAGCGAGTGGAAGGAGAGATTAGAGAAGAGAAATATAGACAGACAGACAAGAGAAAATGCAAATAAGAAATCACAGAAGTATGATCACGAAAGTAGAAAAAATAGTATTTCGAGATAATTCAGGATATGCGTTATTTTCATTTTCTTAATTCCTCGGAGGCATAAAAGTGAAATGCAGTACAGCAAAAAAAAATTCAGGCAATGGAGGCAATAAAGCATTAGACGAATAATTAATTA
>JAPQNM010002620.1:25000-42500 GCA_029783475.1 Metacarcinus magister | reverse complement strand
AAATTTTGCCCTTGCAAATATTAAACATGTATTCCTTATTACAATATCAATACAACACATAAAAGAAATTTATTTTTTATCTATAATAGAAACAGGCAATTTTTTTGACAGCAGAAAAAAAAGTCACAGGAGAGGATTATTGTTAAAAGATAAATGTAAGAAAAAGATAAATTTACCTAAGATAAAAAAATTACGATTTTATTTTTGCGTCAGTGCAATGCTATGGAGAAGAAAAGAAAAGAATTGCATTGAAAACCTTACATAGTGTTCATACAGACGTAGATGGATGGTCGCAGCCTTCACAATGGCGAGTCTGTGGTCGTAGTGAGGGAGTGACAAGTGGTGCAGGGACGGGAGTATCAGAGACGGAGAGGCAGGGGGAGGCGAGCTGTCGGAATGTAGTGTTTGAAATTGTTGAAACAGTCTGGCTCGATGGTTTGTTGTAGTGTGATATGCTGGGTGGCTTTCAGTGTTCTGCTATTATTGCATCGCCAAACATTTGAGGATCTCTTTCCTAACTTCATCATTCCTTCCTTCCTTTCTTCCTTGCATCCTTACGTTTGTTCCAGTATAAAACTAAAACTATCACATACCGCGTTAAGGCTGCTAAGGAGAAAATCACGTCTTTGCGGTACTAATACAGTCAGAAACTTGTGTAATATGAACTTTGTACAGGTTTTGACCAAAGAACATTTGATTCTATCGAGATTCCTTTATAAAGTTCATGATATAAAAACAAAAACTAATATGAATCCACACACAAACCCTCACACCCTCCCTTCACACACTGGCATCGGCGGTTCCCACACTGTGACGGGTGGATGGAAAAAAAATATATAAATGTTCCGGTGTGGATCACGTAAGACAGATTCATTCGATGCGGTGCGTTTGTTCCAGCGACTTGTCATAGAAAAATAAAGATAGTTTCTTAGACAAATGATTCTCTCTCTCTCTCTCTCTCTCTCTCTCTCTCTCTCTCTCTCTCTCTCTCTCTCTCTCTCTCTCTCTCTCTCTCTCTCTCTCTCGTCTCTCTACTCTCTCTCTCAGAGAGAGCGAGAGGAGAGAGAGATGACGACGAGAGAGAGATGAGAGGAGAGATGAGAGAGAGAGAGAGAGAGAGGAGAGCGAGAGAGAGATAGAGGAGAGAGAGAAGACGGAGAAGAGAGAGAGAGAGAGAGAGAGAGAGAGAGAGAGAGAGAGATGAATGGGGAAGCCGCCTTGTGGAGGAGGCGATGGCCACGCCTCCCTCTGGAGTAGCTATCTTTGAGAAATAGTCCGGGAAGCCCCAAGGAACTGAGACATATTGGTTGCCTCCTGCCTGCTGTGGGTGAGGGAAAGGGACGAGGAACAGCAATCCATGGACATTGTATTGCTAGGCGAAACACTGACTTTTTTGGGGAGAATTAAGAATTGTCTTATTTTATTTCTTCTATTGGAAACTCCTTTGTATTCAAATGGTAAAACTATACTCGAATCTCACAGTTGAGCTTTCACAATCTCACTTACTCTAAAAATGAGGCAAAACGGAAACTAATTCCTTTGTGTCGAGGGTCTGAATGTTCAGTAAATTCTGATCTCGCTTGTACGTGTGTTGTCGGCTCGTGTTCGTCTTCCTTCACTGTAGCAAATCTTGCACTGGTTTGTGTGTGTGTGGGTGTGTGTCTGTTTGTGTGTGTGCGTGTGCGTGTGCGTGTGTGTGTGTGTGTGTCTTGTCGTGTCGTGTTGTCCGTCGTTGTGTAGTGTTCAGAATCACACTCGTTGTCAAGTCTGTAACTCCTTCATATATTTCACGAATAATAAAACGGCTCGTACACGATCAATATCATTGCAGAATATTATCAATAGTGTAAGGATGGTATTGAAGAATAATGCAATATATGGAAGAGTTTGACATATTATTGAGCACTAAGAGTATATTGAGTAGTGTGAAGGTAACATTGCGCAATATTCTGTAGCGTCTGTCCTGCCTTTCCACATCACAGTGTTATGTTTTGAAATAATTGGAGTTACCATTTTCAGTATATTGTCAAATGCTGCTCTCGCCATTCACATACGATTTCTACAATCCGCTGGTTCACTGATCCCTAGATACTTCAATTAATTTTCAATCTTATATTCATGTGTTTTTTTCAATCACTTTTTTCAATCATTTATCTGTCTTTTTTTTTCTTGTGCAGTAGACTATTGTAATTCCGATGCAAGCAATGTCAGTATCAGTGTTATGATGTTTTCTTGAGACTCTCCGTTAGACTGATGCTATTGAACACTATTATGAAGCCATGTAGTGAGTTCGCATATTACATAATGATAGTGAGCCAATATGGTGTAGCATAATGTTGATTTTGTAGGAATCACTTGGCTGGTGAATCCAATTTAAATAATTTAGTTGTACAATAAACACGAACACACTTCCGTTTTCTTCCGGGAATGAATAAAATGTGGGTTAGTCGCTAATTAGGCAGATAATTAATTTTCTTTTATCACACAATTATTATCACCATTGTCCAACACACACACACACACACACACACACACACACACGCACACGCACACACACACACACCACACACACACACACACACACACCCACACCACACACACACACACACACACACACCACCCACACACACACACACACACACACACACACACACACACACACACACACACACACACACACACACTTGCCTTTGTCCCCTAACCATGTAATTCAGTCCATTAAGAATTGCTTAAAAGTGTCATTCAATTAAAAACTGGGATGTGAAACAAAAGCAAATCATTGAGGGACTTGATAACTTCGAGGATTGTAACTCTTCTATTAATGTAGAGGAGAGGGGAAAAATGCACCATTGAGGGGAGAGAGAGAGAGAGAGAGAGAGAGAGAGAGAGAGAGAGAGAGAGAGAGAGAGAGAGAGAGAGAGAGAGAGAGAGAGAGAGAGAGAGAGAGAGAGAGAGAGAGAGAGATATGGTAGTGATATACTCACGCCTTGGGTTTTAGCGTATAAGGAAAGGAAGGAAGGAGAGGAAGGAACAGTAAGCTTCTGGTGATTTCTAGCTAAGTTTACATTTATCATTCGTAACATTACTAGACTCGTTTGTTACGCGTTAGTATGTTACCAAGTACCATGAGGTGGATTTGTGAAGTGTAACCAGAGGTGAGGCTGCTCCGAGATCCTTTATCCTGTTGCGAACTGACTTACTGCCATTAGTCTCTCTCTACACACACACACACACACACACACATACACACACACACACACACACACACACACACACACACACACACACACACACACACACACACATACACATACACACATACAAGCGCTGTCCTATTCATCTTGGTTATAGACAATCCCTCCATTTCTCTTCTCCTGGAATATGCCTGGACAGTGAGCCTCCTGAAGCCCCTCACAGACGCACCAAAAGCTGTCCATACACAACACCGTCGCCTCTTAATTCTCAGGGCGTCTCGCAGGACCGCATCTCACCCTCGCACATTTTGTGAGCTCGTGTTGTTTTCTGGCGGTCATGCATTCAATATTTTACAAGACTTGGAGGGAAAAGTTTAGAAATAGTTAGTTAGTGATAATGTATTGCATGAATTCAGTTTATGACGGCTGCTTTTAATGAAATGCTATTCATGAAGAAAAATAAAGAAGAAATACAACATGGAATAATTTGATGTATAAAAAAGTCCTTCGAAATTAGGGTGAAAAGTTTTACTCTTTCAGTTGGTAGTTACACTCGCTCAGTGCAAATAATGTGAAATATTACTTTCGGAGCTGATTCAGGCTCGGGTAATCTGTATATTGAGTGGTGCATTAATGCATTGGAATAATCTCATGTTCAAATTTCTACCTTAAAATGATATAATCTTGCTCTTCACTTCCACCACTGACTAACCACTGCCTATGTAGACTTTTTTTCTTCTTCATAGATTAACATCAGCCTTTCACACGTTGAATTTGGCAGTGCAATAATCTTCTTTTTTTTTTTATATAATCAGACGTTCATTACGAAGTTTACATGGCATATCTGATTTGATTCTTTACTCACTCCATACTCCCTAGCTAACCACTTGCTTCCAAAATTCGTGAGTGCATTAGGTTGAGGTTTATTATGGAATCTAAGAGTTGTGCTTTCAAATTCACCCAAATAGCGCGCGAGTTGGTATATATTTGGTGGTTGTCTGTAGGCCGTACGTGAGGGTGTCCTTCGCCCTCCCTCCACGCGCCCTTTGTTATCGAGTGCCGCACATGGCCTATCGGCTCCTGCCACGGGTACATTGGCCCGTAAAGAAAGTTTTATCTATTTCGCATCGGTCGCCTGCACAGCCAAGCAGCAGGAACCCGCGAGCCCCTCCTTATCCTTACCGTCACTGGTCTTCGAGCCATAATTAGTGTCCACCGAAGGTTTCCATTAAGGGGACTCCACCGCACCACTCGCCGCCCAACTCTTAAGTTTCCCTTTATGTGTATATATATATATATATATATATATATATATATATATATATATATATATATATATATATATATATATATACATATATATGAACTATTTTTTTGGATGGACATCCATATACATCCAGGCAAACAATTTCATAAGAAATAAAATAACATACAAACGGATGGAGGAAGTAATAGGGAAACAGACATATAATGAAGGAGTAAATTAATATAGTATGAGGTGAGGAGAGTGAGGAAAGCACACGTTGTCTATATACCAGAAAAGAGGAAGTGGCTATTGATGATAGTAATGATATGTGATAGAAGCGCAATAATACAGACTGCTGCCGCTTTTTCTTTGTTATCATCCAGATCAATAACAGTGTTTGTAGCGACCTCGAATCAATGGAATCATTTTGTATATGACTATAGCCTATGTTACCGTGATGTTAGTATATATCTTATGTATGTGAAGGCCGACATTTTCTTCTGTCTATCTCTGGAAATGTTTCGTATGCCGTCCGTTGTTTTGTTTCTTCTTTAGCAAATCCTCTATCAGATTTTCGGTGATTTTTTTTTTTATAATGATTTTTACTTACACTAGTAGCCAAAACATCTACATAACCGTGTGTTCCGGAGCAGGTCTGCCATCTTGTCATGTGAATTACGACATCCATTATGGCGCCAGGCCTATAAGGAAATAGCACCTTCCTTAGATACTATTATAAATCAATATTATGTTCGTGATAAACCAGGATGTTCCTTTTAGCTCAGTTGCAGCACTGTGTTGGGCACATAAATGTTGTACATTTATACAAGTTAACTACAGAGGAATTTATAGTTAATTGAAAGATTTACGAAGACTTCAACAGATTAAGCTACACTAAATTAAATATGTATGTGTTTGGTGGTGGTACTCTCGAAAACAGTGAACGCCACACCGGGCACCTTCCTCCCTCCTGGGACCCACCTTCCCGCCTGCTGCACCAGCCAGGACTTATGCAGGCCTCAACGACTTCTATGAATAATTAGTGGGAAGTTTTAATGAGAAAAAAGAAAAGTTATCTCGCAATATAACTGAAGCTGTAACTCAGACTCACAATGGAAAGTAAAGAACTTTGATGAATGAAAAAAGACCAGGAGTAAATGAGAAACTCCAATAGTTTGATAGGAAATGTTGATATTTCATTGAGTAGTCCTGAAGAAATGACACTGTGAAAGGAGTTCCCTTGATGCAATGTGAGACAGGTCAGCATTAAGAGGATTCACCAAATTCATGGTTGGTTCAGTTTCGGTCAGTGCTGCCAAGGCGACAGGTGTGGCAAATGGTACAGTGAGGCTGGCGAGGATGTGTCACTGAACCGTGAACCGAAGTCATCAGCGGGAAATCAATATGGTGGTGGAGAGCTGGAAAACGTTATCCTTCCTTGGGAGTAAGATCACCACGGCTATGACCGCATCGGAGACAAGAGAGGCCCCGCAAGCCGGCGATATATTGGTGCTGAATCTGTGGGACCAGCCTCGATGAACCTGTACTCTCAGGATAATCGAGCTCGGCAAGGGGATTGGGTACGATAAACGGACGCTCTCAAAGGGATATTGGCTTCGCGGACACACTAGTTTGCTGAGGAAGTGAAGGAAGACCCGCGCAGGAGAGGAAAAACAAACACAAGAAAGAGTGAGAAAAGGAGTGGATTGAGATTTGGTAGACTGATACACTGAAATGAATTATACAACTGGTCTATATATCTACATTCACACACACACACACACACACACACACACACACACACACACACACACACACACACACACACACACACACACACACACACACACACACACACACACACACACACACACACACATGGTTAACAAATTTACTATCTAATCGCTGTTACACATCAGGACTGACTAATATGATTTAATTCACTCTCAGTCATGGGATGAAAACATTTGCTGTTCAAATATTCATAAATGTGTGGTTTTGTTGTCCAATCCAACCCAAAATGATTACCACAAATGCTTTTTTTTTCCGTAAAAGCGAGGAAAACCAGTTAATGAATTCCGTGGCAAGAGGGTTTTCACTAGCTTTCGTTTTTTCTCCCTCACTGTTTCTATTTCACTTTACATAAATCTTACCAACTAAACACTTTTTTCTTTTTACTCAAAATAAAACCTAGAAAATCAGGCACACGACTTCAGAGGTAAATATATGAAAGAGAGAAAATAGATAGATAGATAGATAGATAGAGAGATAGAGAGAGAGAGAGAGAGAGAAAAAAAGAGAGAGCGAGAGATACAGACGTAAAGCACGATTCACCCCAGTTGTCCGAGCCTCCCCTGAGACCGTGGGAGGCAACAGAAGGGAAATGGGAGAAAAAAAAATCTGCTGCATATTCCTCCCGGGAGTGAGAAAAGTGACGTCAACTTGTGCTTTCATAATTGAATACCAGAAAATTATCCTTCCGAGTGTTATGTCTGGAAAACTTGAGATTAAGAACTTAGATATATAAGTTTATGTAGAAGTTCATGGAGTATTATAGAAGTATTTAGTAAGTTGTAGTACCTTTAATTAAAACGTGGCTAGGGAAGGTTCTCTTATACGTATGTTTAAAACTTTTTTGCACACAGAACACCATTTTTTTTGTATATAGGTTTATCAATAGTACTTCAAATCGAAATTATACAGAAAGACAGGTCGCAAAAAAAACAAATGCTTATTCTAGAAATTTTAATCCAAGGAGATAGTTTCCATGTAAATTGACGTATTGTCGAATTGGCGTCTATCTCTCTCTCTCTCTCTCTCTCTCTCTCTCTCTCTCTCTCTCCCTCTCTCCTCTCTCTCTCTCTCTCTCTCTCTCTCTCTCCTCTCTCTCTCTCTCTCTCTCTCTCTCTCTCTCTCTCTCCTCTCTCTCTCTCTCTCTCTCTCTCTCTCTCTCTCTCTCTCTCTCTCTCTCTCTCTCTCTCTCTCTCTCTCTCTCTCTCTCTCTCTCTCTCTCTCTCTCTCTCTCTCTCTCTCTCTCTCTCTCTCTCTCTCTCTCTCTCTCTCTCTCTCTCCTCTCTCTCTCTCTCTCTCTCTCTCTCTCTCTCTCTCTCTCTCTCTCTCTCTCTCTCTCTCTCTCTCTCTCTCTCTCTCTCTCTCTCTCCTCTCTCTCTCTCTCTCTCTCTCTCCTCTCTCTCTCTCTCTCTCTCTCTCTCTCTCTCTCTCTCTCTCTCTCCTCTCTCTCTCTCTCTCTCTCTCTCTCTCTCTCTCTCTCTCTCTCTCTCTCTCTCTCTCTCTCTCTCTCTCTCTCTCTCTCTCTCTCTCTCTCTCTCTCTCTCTCTCTCTCTCTCTCTCTCTCTCTCTCTCTCTCTCTCCATATACGACTTATGGTATAGCGTCTCCTTACACAACTAAGAAGTATTAGTCTTGTCTTGAGTTATTCATTATACATCGGCCTGTTGGTCTAGGGGTATGATTCTCGCTTAGGGTGCGAGAGGTCCCGGGTTCAAATCCCGGACAGGCCCTCATTATTTTTACACTAAGCAGACTGACGAAAGGTAATGAAACAACCTGGAAGAAACGGCTAAACACGGTTCTCCTATTACAGAAAGAGATTAAAAGTCATCGTAAAGGCGCTGCCAATTTAGTTTCCCAGGTGCCGTAATGAGTACTTCCTTCCTAATAAGTTGTAGGGAGAGAAAAAAAACAATCCAAATTGTAGCAAACCTTACCGATGAAGAGAGTGAAGAAGTAAACACACTTTCTTGCTAACTATTACATTAAAAAGAACAACAACATATACGTAGTGAGAACGATTAGAAGGTTTAGTGAAACTTCCCTAGAGTGTGAACGCAACAATGGACTCCTTGATTGCGACAGGAGAGTTGCATCAACACTTGCTCAGAGTCAAGGCTGGGAAACACGCTGAAGATATCATTAGAGAGAATCTCAACAACATGTATAATGATGTCAAAGTCTGGAAGAAAGAAAGATACAAACACTGAATTGTAGAAGGATAAATTATCGACAAAAGTCTGAACGTGGAACTCGACTTTTGAGATAAAAATAATAACACTGGAGCAGTCACGATTGGTGTGTAGTGAGGTGTGTTGAGAAGGATGAAGAAGAGAGTTTGTAATACTCAGTGTGTTTTGAGCTGGGTATTACAAGTCAAGAAAAGTCACAATTGGTGTTATTTGAATACTTAACATAGACAAAGAATTTTTTGTGGAGTCTTAGGATAGATATGCCATAATATTAAGCAGAAAAATGTACTACGTAGCTGAATATGTGACCTTTAATGACCCATCTCCCTATTCTTATAGCACGATAGCGAGATGAGATAAATGAAGCGTTCTACCTTTATGACTAGATATAGTGTGGAATGTACGCCTCTGTGTTAAACTATCACCTTCATAATGGGCTTCTTACCCGTTATAAAAGTGGTAAGGAGGCAGTAGCTTTCTGTGGAAAACTACAGTTGCATAAAATTAGATCCCTTTACTTAGCAGGCTTATAATGTCAAAAGCATCTCCTCTTTCACGGGAGATAAAAAAAAGCTAAACCGAAAAAGCTATTTTAAACAGGAAGAACTATATATAATCAGAGGATGTCAGAGAAGTCAAAGAATAATCCTAGAATGTGTCTCACTAAGATATGATAATGGGAGACGTGTGTGTCATTATTACATTCAGGTGAGACGCACTACTTTACTACACGGAAGGAAATTGTCTCCCTCCCGAGGCCGCCCACGTTTGTTTATTTTATTAGCAGACAGGTAGTACTTATGACAAGTATTTACATGTTTACAAAAACGAAAATACAGCATATAATATTGGTTTTTAATTTATTGTGTTGTCTTTAGCTTTATTGTATAATATATTACTTACATATTTGGTAAAAGGAATGCACGGATTGGTATAATTTGGGAGGTGTACCAGAACAGCATTCTGTTTTCTGAGATGTATGCACTATAGTAGTAGTAGTAATATAACTGTTAGTATCTTTTTTTATTATTACTATTATTATTGTTATTTCTATTATAATTATCATCATTCTTGTTATCATTATCATTACAATTGATATCATCACTATTATTATCATCATTATTATTATGAATTACATATTGTAAAGAAATGGCACCGGAGTAGCGAAGGTGCCAGCTCGTGCCATCCTGTGGACCACCCAGACGGGCTGGCAGGCAAGGGTCATTGTTCATCGTCTCGAAAATTTTGCTGAGAGAAAAATAATAAGAATGAACGCAAGTGGCATCTCTCTGGAGTGTTTATTCTGCGCAAAGTAGGCGGTGAGAGGCAAGGAGGGAAAGCTTGGGCTGCGGGGAACGCTTGACTGGACTTATTCTAGGAAAAGCGTTCTGAGGACGGACTACTAACCGGTAAAGAGGGATGAGGGAAGGAGGATGAGCTGTTCTGAGAAAAAGGATCTTGTGTCTTCATGAAACAAAGTCATTTAGTGTAAATCATGAAGCTAAGAATAAGGGAAAGCAAATGTATTGTGATGTCTTTGTTTTTCGATGCAACACTGCGCCGGGCCGAAACTACGAAGGTTTGTTTTTATATATATAATATATATATATAGATAGAGAGATATACTGAGAGAGAGAGAGAGAGAGAGAGAGAGAGAGAGAGAGAGAGAGAGAGAGAGAGAGAGAGAGAGAGAGAGAGAGAGAGAGAGAGAGAGAGAGAGAGAGAGAGAGAGAGGAGAGAGAGAGAGAGAGAGAGAGAGAGAGAGAGAGAGAGAGAGAGAGAGAGAGAGAGAGAATCAGAATCAGAATCAGAATGCTTTATTCCATTAATGTACAATGGCTTTTCTCTTATCTACTAAAAAATTATATATATACATGGTGTAATATAGTTACATGGTGAAATGTAGATTACTTACATAATAAAATATAATACATACGTATACATAATAAAGAATAGTGTATATGATATTTAAAATTCTTAGCAAAAGCCACCTTGAAGGACGTAAATAGTTAAGGCTTTTTTGAAACTCTTGAGTGACGGGAGTTCTTTTATATTAGAAGGGGGCTTGTTCCATGCTCTCGGTCCGCTTACTAGTAAAGAACGGGCACCATTGTCTGTTTTCACTCTTGGGATAAATAGGTCTCGATTTTGTCGCGTTCTACAGTCATTTATCTGTGTTACAAATGGTAAATGTA
Organism: Metacarcinus magister; assembly: GCA_029783475.1. Lineage (NCBI taxonomy): Eukaryota > Metazoa > Arthropoda > Malacostraca > Decapoda > Cancridae > Metacarcinus > Metacarcinus magister. Next base: position 31,882 of record JAPQNM010002620.1, on the reverse strand, counting down.
ATAGCCACTCAGGATAGTGCTTATGGGTCACTTTGTATACCATCATACATTGATCAAATTTCACTTTTTCTTTCATCTTTATCCACTTAAGTTGTTCAATCACAGGAGTCGCACGGTCGCGTCTTTTGTAACCCCCAGCAGCAACCTTGGCAGCGAAGTTTTGCAGTTTTTGTACTTGCTGCATGAGGGTCTCGTTGGTGTTACCCCATATTTTGATGCCGTAATTAATTAGACTTAACACTAGTGTATGGATGACAATCACTCTGGTGTCCTTGTCAAAAAAATCTTTCACTCTATTTACAAACATTAAGATTCCTGTTACTTTCTTAGTGAGTTGGTGTATGTGTGTGTCGAAGGTCATATATCTGTCCAAGTAAACACCCAATATTTTGACATGCTTGGTTATTTTTATGTAATTTCCGTCAAAGTGATGTCTATGTCTGGTATGTTTGATAATAATTGGCGTGTTCCAATAAATATAAACTGAGTCTGTGGAATCAACGCAAGACACTTTTTAGAAGAAGTCTGGCATTCGACAGCGTTACTTTAGCTCTGTTAATTAGTTGATTTACGTTATTGATATTGCCACTGTGGATAAACTGTGTATCGTCTGCATACTGAACTAAATTACAATCGTTTATGTACTCAGATATATCATTAACAAATATAGAAAAAAGAATAGGGCCAAGAATAGAGCCTTGTGGGACTCCTGCAGTTATTTTGTGTGTGATTCGTCTCACCACAGTTAAAAATAATGAGGGCCTGTCCGGGATTTGAACCCGGGACCTCTCGCACCCTAAGCGAGAATCATACCCCTAGACCAACAGGCCGATGTATTAGTGAATAACTCAAGACAAGACTAATACTTCTTAGTTGTGTAAGGAGACGCTAGATCATAGAGAGAGAGAGAGAGAGAGAGAGAGAGAGAGAGAGAGAGAGAGAGAGAGAGAGAGAGAGAGAGAGAGAGAGAGAGAGAGAGAGAGAGAGAGAGAGAGATAGTAATATATGGCAACCAAACAATTGATATATTCATGTATAGCATCATTGCTTTCGTTAGGAATGGTATCCCAGAAATGTTCCCCATACATAACTTTAAGGCTTATTCTTTGATTTTTTCTGACATCTTCCGATTAAAGTTTTTTTTCTTCTCCCGTGCAAGGGGATCTAAGACTATGCTATTGTTGTTTTCCACAGAAAACTACTTACTGCCTCTTTATCACCTTTTAAACGGATAATAAGCACATTCAAAGGAGATACATTCCACACTATATCTAATCATAAAGATAGCAGATCTCATATACCTCATCTCGCTATCTTGCTATAAAAAATAGGGAGGTGAAAATAGAAGGCACCGCAGCCATCCGTCTCATGAAGGCCACACATTCTGCTACATACACAGTTTTCCGTGATATTATGGCAGATCTATCCTAAGACTCCACAATAATTCCTTTCTCTATATCAAGTATTCAAATAGCACCAATTGTGACTTTTCTTGACTTGTAATACCCAGCTCAAAACACACTGAGTATTACAAACTCTCCTCTTCATCCTTCCCAACACACCTCACTGCACACCAATAGTGACTGCTCCAGTGTTATTCTTTTTATCTCAAAAGTCGAGTTCCACGTTCAGACTTTTGTCGACAATTTATTCTTCTACAATTCAGTGTTTGTATCTTTCTTTCTTCCAGACTTTGACATCATTATACATGTTGTTGAGATTCTCTCTAATGATATCTTCAGCGTGTTTCCCAGCCTTGACTCTGAGCAAGTGTTGATGCAACTCTCCTGTCGCTATCAAGGAGTCCATTGTTGCGTTCACACTCTAGGGAAGTTTCACTAAACCTTCTAATCGTTCTCACTACGTATATGTTGTTGTTCTTTTTAATGTAATAGTTAGCAAGCAAGTGTGTTTACTTCTTCACTCTCTTCACCGGTAAGGTTTGCTACACTCTGGATTGTTTTTTTTCTCCCGCTACAACTTATTAGGAAGGAAGTACTCATTACGGCACCTGGGAAACTAAATTGGCAGCGCCTTTACGATGACTTTTAATCTCTTTCTGTAATAGGAGAACCGTGTTTAGCCGTTTCTTCCAGGTTGTTTCATTACCTTTCGTCAGTCTGTTTAGTGTAAAAATAATGAGGGCCTGTCCGGGATTTGAACCCGGGACCTCTCGCACCCTAAGCGAGAATCATACCCCTAGACCAACAGGCCGATGTATAATGAATAACTCAAGACAAGACTAATACTTCTTAGTTGTGAAAGGAGACGCTAGTTTATAAGTCGTATAGTGAGAGAGTTAATAGTATTCCAACCTCCCTCATGACGGCAGGTAACACATTACAGGTGAAGTTAATTCTTACCTTCGTCATTGTCAACCATTTTTATTTATTCCCCAGTTGCGCTTGACGGTAGTGTTTTCATTTGTTTTCTTTTCAGTAAACACATTTAACCATGATTGTCCTGAGTTATTTATTGTTTGTTATTAACTTTTGTGTGTGATGCAACAAGTAGTTTGGGTGTACAGTGTTATATATTGCCGGATACTTGTTTTTTGTAGAGGCATGTGTTGTTGTGTGTGTGTTGTATTGTGTTTGTTGAGGGAATTGGTCAATATATTGTAATGTAAATTGAACTGAGCTTTGTTTTCTCTTTTAATGCGTGAAATTCGTGGGATAGGTGAAGTTAAGCGGTGTGTGTGTGTGTGTGTGTGTGTGTGTTTGTGTGTTTGTGTGTTTGTGTTGTGTGTTTGTCAGGCATGGGGTTCATTGCACAAGTTGATTATCATTACGCTCAATATTATCAATAAAAAAAAATATGATGACGTCATGTTCATATGAATATATAATCATAAATGAAAGTATATGATCATAAAAATGTGATTTTCAATATTCATAACAACTGTGTTTGATAATTAATGATTAACGGGCTTGGTTAATCCTTAATTATATGACTAACTGGTTTGGATGTGTGTAATTTCATATATATATATATATATATATATATATATATATATATATATATATATATATATATATATATATATATATATATAGGCACTGAATGATATAAATAAAAATTCTTCCTAAAATGGAACGTGCTATAGTAGTTGTGTGAGGTTCAGAGAGGAAAAGTATGCTTGGGAGGCATACATGAGTGTAGGAGTATAAACAAGGTGTATGTACACCTTAACTCATCCAACAGTGTATCCAGGCACCTGCGTCTGTACAACATGTAGACTATGTATGAGGTTACCTTGACGATGGTAAAGACGTGCTGCTTCCAGATGAGTTGGTCATCCATGGTGATGCCAAATAGTCTGCTAGACTGAACTACTTCAAGGGGATGGGATCTGACTGACAGCTAGGGAGGGAACGTTGGTCCTCAGGAAGTACAAAAGTGGTGGAAAGTCTGGGGCCCAAGTGTTGATGGGGATGCCTAAGATGATGTCGTTCACGTATTTACTTTCAACGATGTGAGGTGTCAGTGAGGGCATCGCTGATGAACATAAGGTAGCAGAGTGATCCCATCTTGGTGTTGAGAAGGACCTCGAAATCAGCTGTCGTAGGAAGGAGACCGAGCCCTGATCAGTAACAGCTTGTTGGCTGAGGAAGTCAACCAGCCACGCTACTAAGTTAGGGTGGCGTTCCAGACTTATGGTTTTAGTTATGATGACAACAGTGATTACTATAAGATCGAAAGCTTACCTAAAGTGTGTGTGTGTGTGTGTGTGTGTGTGTGTGTGTGTGTGTGTGTGTGTGTGTGTGTGTGTGTGTGTGTGTGTGTGTGTGTGTGTTCATGTGTGTCTGTCTGTATGTGTGTATGTATGTATGTTTGTATGTCTGTCTGTATGTATGTTTGTTTGTTTGCCTGTTTGTCTATCTATCTGTTTGCGTGTCTGTCTGTCTGTTTATCTGTCTATCTGTTTGTCTGTCTGTTTGTCTTTCTGTATATGTGTACGTATGTGTGTATGCATGTATGTATGCATGTATGTATGTGCCTGCACGTATGTATCTCAGGGTAGTAATAAACTTGAAACAATCTTCTAGAGTTGACAAGTCTTTGAAAGTATGTAAAGCTCTCGGGAAAACAGAATAATACCTGAATTCCAACACACGTATTTAACTTTTGTGTTGCGGAAGCTGTGACGAGAAACATGAACTGGGGTTTGAAGCAATTATTTTGGCACATTTTACTTACATAGATCTTTCAGAGGCACTAGCGGGTCACACACTCACCTGACCTGACCTCAAAATCGCTGTCCTGGCTCGCTGTCTCTTTGGCGCCTGACATCTATCTGCCTTGTCCTATCACAATCTCATTTCTATGCCTTCGCTGGTCTCCCACAAAAAGCTACATTCACATTCACTGCAAGGAATCTGGTGCACCAATACTAAAATTCGGTAGAGTTTTCTTGCCTGCATTTACAAGGACACAATTTTTGCTCCCTGCTGAGGTCTCGAGGCAGATACCACGACTCTCGATAGAATTCTGAGGTCACGGACAATGTCAAAGTCAGATACAACCAAATATTTCACGTCGTTCTTTTTTGTCTCTCCTTGTGAAGCCGACTTTTCGACTTTTTTTTTTTGGCATCACCAGAAGGACCTTCGTATTTCAGCGGCAAGGAAGGCTCCATGATGCAAATATGTATTCTTTCTTTTTACAAAATTCCTGATATAGTGACACGATGACTGTGCGAGTTATTTTCCGTCAATTTTGTTAGGTACTCAGTCTTACATTTTTCTTCAAGTAGCCTTTTTCTTTTCTTTTTTTCTTATGACCAATATTTTCTTTTTTTCTTTGGTAGCCAATGTTTGTTTACTATTTTCTTATGCAGACAATCTTTCTTTGTAAATTTTTAGGTAGCCGATCTTTTCTTTCTTGTTAGGAAGCAAATCTTGTTATGAGTAGAAATTCATTGTTTTCTTTCTTTCTTTCTTTCCTTCTTTTTTGATAGATTGGCAATTTTTTTTTATTGTTTAGATAGACTGCCATTTCCTTTTTGATTGCCATTTTTTTTAGGTAGACAATCTCTTCCTTTTTGTAGATACGCATCATTGGTATAAAGAACTGTGACACTTTCTGTGAAGGTCTCATCACCTGCATCAAAAGTTATTAATGAAGCACATGGCTGACAGGCAACGCTTTTTGAACTGCAATAAAACCTGTTGTGTAGTTTTCAATGCTAAACGTTTCATATACTGCAAGTGACAATATTGTTGTTTTCACTTTCAATTCCACTTGAAATACGAATCACATGAACATAATGAGTAAATATACGTTAATATTTTCAAAAAGAAAAGAAAACTGTCTTCAAAATTATTAGATATATTATTGTATCACACTATAACATCACATACTGTTGAGGTGAGAATATCAATTTGAGCAATATGATGAAACTAGGAAAATAAATTATAACAGTGTAACAGGCATGTAAATATCAGAAGCTATTTTTTTCTTTTGTAATACAATAAATGTATCACAATGTGAGTATCAACCTTTACATCGTGCTGCCAGTCACCCGCGCCGAGACCCCTTCATGTTCGTATTGCTGATTCACTTCAGGTTTCACTCCTCAGGGTTCACGGGCTCGTACGTGCAGTACAGACACTGTGTATTGTGTATAAAGAAAAAAAATACATACATATATATATATATATATATATATATATATATATATATATATATATATATATATATAAGCATAGATACCTTTCTCAGGTAGAATTATATTATTTAGCTTCATAAGTAACACCTTTACTGTAACGAATATTTACGAGAAAAAAAACCTTTCATATGAAAAGTTCTGAGGAAGCGAAGAGAGTAGAGGGTAGCGTGTATGGCTATCTCGTCCGAGCAGCAGAAAGGTGTTGGAATAGGTGAGTGACGTCCTGTTGCACTGGTTCACCATGTCATGATCAACAACAACTGGCACAATGGTAACGAATTCTAGTCGACGTGGAGACACACATTCCAACTACACCCACAGAATGGAGTGTAACGGACGTGACCTTAGTTTTTGGAAACGAAAAAGTATCTGAGCCTTGCCTTTCCATTCTTTCTACCCCTTTTTCTTCCTTTTTTACTTTTACAAACCGAAGCTGCATGTATCTGACACGGTTATCGAGCCACCAGTCTGTATTGTATCCATTGGGAATCCTTCCTTTCCATACCTTTACTGAAAAAAATATATACGTTTGTAAAGGTCTCAGTCCACATGTGTTGGAAAATACTGCAGGAAATGAGTTGGTTGGCGCTTCATATTTGTGATGCCTTCAGTTGCGTCTTCTACATGTAAAGAACGCTAATAACTTGAGAGAGAAAAAAAAAGAACAGGTGAATTGGATTATCAGAGAAAACACCGGGAATTAGGACCGTGCAATGTTTTTATAGTAAACCGTATCATTAGTGTCATTTGTATCTCTTGTGACTAGTTCAGTGAATGACAATGAATGACGTGAATGACCTTCCAGTATTCATCTACCACAAGCTACGATAATGCATGATGACTTTTGTTTTTTAACTTGTCCATGGCTTTCATCAACATTACTCTGTACATTAATCAATAAATAGATGAACAATGAAATAAATAAATGAACAAATACATAACAAAATAAATATGTAAAATTGCACACTGGGCGGAGGTGGTGCGAGGAATACACAAACAGGTGAGCAGAGAAGTGGCTGTAAGGGTCAGCAAATCAAGGAATAGTCACGAAGGTCCTGCTCTGTGGTATTTAGATGAAGCATTGTGGTGTAGCAACGGACAACAGAGAGATTGTCAAGTATGGAAATTTCTTACTTGAAGCCTTTGCAGTAATGTCTGACGAAGAGTTAGTCTGGGAGAGCAAGATTTTAAACTAGTATGCGAGCCTTTTT
>JAPQNM010002620.1:15000-20000 GCA_029783475.1 Metacarcinus magister | reverse complement strand
ACCAAGGATCAGGACTTGGTTCCATAACTTAGTTTCGTTCTTTTCTCATCTATCTTTCACATCACTCTGTGTTGCTCTCTCGTAGCGTTTCCTGTATCACTTTCCATGCAACAGTTATGTGCCATCCTCTTTCTACCTTACAGCCTGGAAGTGCAAACTACCGTCACTGGAAATGTGATCTATTTGTTTTTCTTCTTCATGTTCCCTGCTGTGTCGTCTCCTCTTTTCCCATTATTGCTATCCCTTCTCATTTACTCCTCCTTGTTCTTAGTGTGCTCTTCTCTCCCCATTTCTCTTGATGGTTCCCTTTCATTAGTTTTTTTTTTATACTTACAACCTCTTCTCTGAGATCACTTCCCTACTTTCCTCCTCCTCCTTTCCTCCTTGTCTTCCTCATACCACTTTCCGCCCCGCACTCTTTTCTCACCGTCCAATATTTGCCCGTCGTCTTCGTTCTCCTAAAGCCAGCTCTTTTTTAACTCTCCTACTTCTGACCGTTCATTAAAACCTTATTTTCTTCCCCTAGTATCAGCTCTTCCTCTTACTCTCCCTCGTCTTCGTCCAAGTTCTAATCTTTAACCTTCTCTTCCTCTCTCTTACTCCTTGTACTAATTTTCTTCCCCTCTCACTTTAATTAGCACTTTTTAGTCCTCATTCGTCCCTGTCACTCTTACTTTTATCTCCTTCCTTTCTCCATTCACCTATGCTTTTATCTCTCTTTTCTTCCTCCATCGCTTTATCTTGCCCTCCTCTATTTCTCTCTTTATCTATCTCCGGACACTTTCATTACTCCTTCAATCTTCCTCCCTCTTTCACCTCACATTTTTTCCTCCTCCTCCTCCTCTTTTTTCCTCTCGTTACCACCTACTTCCCACTCGTCATTTTCCTCCCACCCTCCCTTCTCATCTACCTCCCCAACCTGGCTCCGTCTCGCTTCCCTCCCGCTGCGTGATTTCTCTCAAGTTTCTCATCACTCCCTAGAAACGTCAGTGAGTCTCTGGGGTTCGTCTCCGTCTGAGGTTAATGGGGACCAAGAGTTCTTCTGTGTCAACCTTCAGCAGTTTTAGGAACACTATGGTGCCTTTTTTTCCGTCTTTCCTCTCTTTTTCTTTGCCTTCTTTTGTCTCAGGGTTGGGTGGTAGGCAAGACGGCGTATCTTTGCTTTTTCCTTCAGGTCGTTTGTGGACTTGGCTTCGTGTCGATTGGTTTGTCTGTTTGATCCACGTATGACTTTTTATTTCTTTCGAGCTGTCATCTCACTCGTATACAATTAAGGCAACTTTGTATCAACTTGATTACTTTACCTGTATACATAATAGTTCTGTCACTGTGAAATCGTTGCTGCACGTCAGAAATACGCAGTTGTGACACAGTTGTATGTAGTGAAGGTTACTTACAAAGGTGGTGTGAGTGCCTGCCTGCGTACCTGCCAATGCCACGCGACAAGACCTGCAAGATATGAATTGACTGTCAGACTCCCCGTCGAGATGACCTGATTGCTTGTCCGTCAGTTGTCATCAAATTACGATTTACTCTTTTTTTTCCTCTGCAGTTCTTCCATCGCACAAAACATTTCACTCCACCCTTATCGTTTTCTACCTACCAACATTTTTTTTTCCAGGCTGTCGTGGTGGAAAAAAAAAGTTTAGCTGTTGATCTACTTCATCCACACTAGGGATCGATTTCTACCCAGGACGTCTGACACCTAATCGATTAAGGTTTTCATAGACTGATACAGGTACACAGGATAAAATTACACACCTACGATAACCCTATAGTAACTGAATATCTTGGGTAATCTGTGGTTATACATGTAGTACTAGACAGGCATCTATGTCTTCTATAATGAGGCTGATGTTGATTTCCCTTTCCCCTCGTGTATCCTTAGTCGTGAGTCTTGTTCTCTACTGCTTCAAGTAGTTCGTTATCTGGTGAGTGGAGGAACACATAATGGGTCTCTACAACATGGATTAGCTTCATTCATTCATTCATTCATTCATTCATTCATTCATTCATTCATTCATTCGTTTGTTCACTCATTCATTCAATATCTTCGTCTCTCTCTCTCTCTCTCTCTCTCTCTCTCTCTCTCTCTCTCTCTCTCTCTCTCTCTCTCTCTCTCTCTCTCTCTCTCTCTCTCTCTCTCTCTCTCTCTCTCTGTGTGTATGTGTGTTGTGTGTGTCTGTGTCTGTGTGTGTGTGTGTGTGTGTGTGTGTGTGTGTGTGTGTGTGTGTGTGTTGGGTGGCGTATCTCAAGGACAGTCAGGAAAAAGTTCAGGGACAGTTGTTGTACCAGGCCAGTCCCCTGGGGAGAGAGAGAGAGAGAGAGAGAGAGAGAGAGAGAGAGAGAGAGAGAGAGAGAGAGAGAGAGAGAGAGAGAGAGAGAGAGAGAGAGAGAGAGAGAGAGAGAGAGAGAGAGAGAGAGAGAGAGAGAGAGACAGAGAGACAGAGACAGAGAGAGAGAGAACAAAGGGACAACTCAGCCATAACTTTGCTTGAGGAAAAGTTACACATCCCTGAAGTGAAATAATACTGAATTACATAGTAAAGGCAACGTTGGAGACCTTGACATTATAGAGAAAAATATTATGATTTTGTTTATCATAAGGATTAAACTAGCCACATGAGGAATAATTATTGTTATATGGTTGGGAATTATAATGTATAACGTGTGATATTATGTTATACTACTGTTCATTGGGTATTTGATTTCATCTATAAAGTACTAGGTGAGTTACCGACGTGACTATGACCTTAAGCCTCTTCCCTCACCTGCCCACCCAAGCCCCAGCCACACCTGAGCCTCGCCTCACACACTACACAGTGAAGGCCGTGTTTTGTAGCTTAAATCATTATATTCACTATTGATATCGTTCTTCCGAGAAAACCTTTTACAATCATAAATGATAAATAACATCTTATATGGTTTAAAACGTCTTTGATTAATTAAAGACTTTGCTATTTTTCTTTTTTTGTTCTCATGAAATAAAGTCGCTCTTTCATTTTTCGATGATATCCTTCCCGTCCCGAAGGTCTTTGAGGATGGAGAAACGGAATGGTTCCCTTCGAGCTGCGCAGTAAAGAAAGATAAAAGACAAAGGTGGTTGTAAACGCGGCAGTCACCTCGGTCTGCAACTTCGGACGGAAGATAATGGATAAAGATGTCCGTCTCTCACTTTTATCTGAAAGAAAACAGTAATAAAAAATCTATCAGTAGTCAACAAAGTATTTACGAGAAAGACACCACAGTAACGTAGTGGTAAAAGAACCAAAGATTATATTATTGCTGCAAAATTCTGAAAACAATAGATCGTAAATGCACAAGTTATATTATTGTGATCATAATAATGCGATTCAGCAAACTGGGCTTAAATGGAAGGTAGATGGCAGCGGTTATGGTTAAAACAAGGGCAGGATTAGATATTTGCTATATATCTATTATCATAACCGTTGTTATCTTATATTTTGCAGCGTTTCTATTGCTGTTTTATGGTATAACGATTATTACTTTTTATTTGCGGTTGCCAAGGTGAGAAGGAACAAAGTTGATCAATGAATATATAAATCAATTTTCGTTGCAGTTATTGTTGTTGTTGTGGTTGTTGTTGTTTTGTTGTTATGGTTGTATCTTTTGGTTCCTAATCTATATAGTAGACCTCATAGAACTCAAAGAGATGTATACATTTGCTTGGCACAGTTTATATTGAAGGATCATCTGTGTTGTGGTGTGTTGCATGCAGAGAACAAGTGTGTGGTGTGGTGTGAGGCAGAGTAGAGTGGGCTTGTGTGGGATCCAGTCTATTTTGGAACCATTTTAGGGAAGAATAGTGTCCACGTCGTAGCCTGGGTAGATAGAGTCATTTCTCATGGAAGTGAAGAATCGGAGAGTTAGTCAGGGGGAAGAGTTTGTGCCGGATATTGTTGGGTGGAAGGTTTCGTGCTGTTTTGGCAGTGTGTTGATTGTGCAAGTGTTTGTGAAAGGTGTGTGATGTTTGGAGAAGGCTAAAGAATGTTTTAAGATACATGAATAACGTTGTGATGTTTTCCGTCTTTATTGACATTATATAACGGTGTAAAATATAGAAATGCAACTATAAAGGTACGTTTATTATTGTATACGATCTATAAACTTTGTACCTTAGTTGAAATAGTTTAGCTTCGCGGTGCAAATGGTTTATGTTTGAAGTTTCCTTTACATCGACGCCAGTATTCTGAAGGCATTGTTTTGGTTTTCGTTTTGGAGGGTGGGGATATATTATGGAAAATGTTATTGCCGAACTGCTTACGTGGAATGGTATGGCCGTTTATTTCTAAAACTATACTATATAACAACAAACTAAAGTTGATTTACTGTTTAACTTGCTTTCTTAACGCTAAAACAGCTACAGTTCAAATGGCGTTCAATAGCATCCCTTACTTGCATAAACAATGGTTGCCAGACATATTGTTTGATTTTTTCAACTAACTTCCTTTCAGAAAACTAGGCTGGAGACATTTATTAATTTTTTTTTCTTTATTATCCGTGATTCAAATTTCACTCAATGCATTCATATAAATGCATTAAGTCATGTCATAGGTCAAATAAATGTTTTGCCATTTATATTTTGTTAATACATTATGAGCCTAAAAACTTTCCATCACTAAATAACGAATTGATGCTCGATCTACCCCCATCAAACAAATAAATATTAATAGATAGATAAATAAAAAATAAAAAAACTGAATAGAAACGTTTTCAAAATATAAAAAGATTTTGCATATTTTAGTTTACGTGATCGTTTTGCTTTGGGAACTAAATTATGTTTCGTATTCTGTTGGGAAAGGTTTCAATTCATCAGATCATTAATGGGAACTTAAAACTTTTAATATTTCATAACTGTTTTGAGAAATTTGAAGGAAGATAAAAGAACAAATAACACCTTTTCTAGTTATGAATGATTGGTAATGTTCGACCGTGTAATGAAGCAGCAATTTTTTATTCCCTTGAAAACATGAAAATTG
>JAPQNM010002620.1:0-12500 GCA_029783475.1 Metacarcinus magister | reverse complement strand
ACAAATTAAGCCGTTCAAGAAAACTTATTTGACTCTTTAACACATATTGTAACGGTATAGGAAAGTAATAGGAAACTATTTTTTCTAGAGAGAAACACTAGAAAGGACAGAAGTAAAAGAAAAAGAGGAATAACCCGTTTAATCGCTGCTCACTGGAAAGTAGACAATAACAGTGAATGTATTACTCGCACTTTTCTTTATTCATCACCGGTTCTCATCGTTAGGTATTATTAGCATTATGATAATTGTCATTATCATTATTATCATTATTATCATCAGTATCATTATTATTATCATTATTATCATCATTAGTATCATTATTATTGGTATTATTATTATTAGTAGTAGAATCATTATTGTTATTATCATTATTATTATTATTATCATTATCATTATCATTATTATCATTATTATTATTATTATGATTATGATTATGATTATTATCATTATCATTATCATTATTATTATTAGTAGTAGTACTAGTAGTAGTAGTAGTAGTAGTAGTAGTAGTAGTAATAGTAGTAGTAGTAGCTTTAGTAGTAGTAGTAGTACTACTACTAGTAGTAGTAGTAGTAGCTTTAGTAGTAGTAGTAGTACTACTAGTAGTAGTAGTAGTAGCTTTAGTAGTAGTAGTAGTAGTAGTAGTAGTAGTAGTAGTAGTAGTAGTAGTAGTAGTAGTAGTAGTAGTAGCTGTATTAGAAGAAGTAGTAGTAGTAGTAGTAGTAGTAGTAGTAGTAGTAGTAGTAGTATCATTATCATCATTGTTATTGCTATTATTATTATCATTATCATTAGCTTTTTCATTATTATTATCCTAATTATTAGTAGTAGTATTATCATTATTATTCTTATTATTACTATTGTCATTATCATTATAATTATTATGATAATTATTTTTTATTATTATCATCAATATTAATAATAATCAATTAAAATTCTTTTTGTAGAAAGATTGATTAACAAAAACATCTTAATAACTATAGCAAATAGTTACGTTTGTATGTATCTTTTTCTAAGCTCAAGGATTTCCGTGGTTTTGGAGGGCAGTCCGGTGCGTGGTGATCACCGGCTTGTGGTGCGCAGGGCGAACCACCGGAAATTGCAAGTCTCATGGGCGGGTCTGTGTTATATGACGGAACAACATCACAGCGATGACGTGTGTGTGTGTGTGTGTGTGTGTGTGTGTGTGTGTGTGTGTGTGTGTGTGTGTGTGTGTGTTGTGTGTGTGTGTGTGTGTGTGTGTGTGTGTGTGTGTGTGTGTGTGTGTGTGTGTGTGTGTGTGTGTGTGTGTGTGTGTGTGTGTGCGCGCGCGCGTGCGTGTGTGTCATTCACCCCTGGTGTTGAGGATCACGCGCTGGACTCGCTTAGGCGTAGGCTCATTATAGCCCGATGTATGGGTAAGGCTGTGAACTTTAACACACCACACATCCCATCTTCTTATTCAAGGAAGACAGTAACCCCTTGGTAATCAATAAAAATGTAGCACCTTTAGTGAGGCTCGAAACCGAGTTTATCGAGTGACAAGCCGAGACGTTACCACTGAACTACGAAGCAGTGCGTCACTCACTGTACAGTCTGCTGCTGGTCTCTCTCGAGACAGCCGGCCGTCCCCCTATGGAAGACCTCAGAGCTCAGAGACCAATCTTTGGGTTGGACCGAGACCACTCACACTGTGTGTGTGTGTGTGTGTGTGTGTGTGTGTGTGTGTGTGTGTGTGTGTGTGTGTGTGTGTGTGTGTGTGTGTGTGTGTGATACTTATTTGCAATCAGAATATCATATATTTGAGTCTGCAGTGCATGATGTATCATTTACTTATTTGTAAGGTTAAGGCATTTGTTTTTCCTTTACTCCATTTCGCTATATTATAAACCATAAATAAATAAATCGGCTTCAAGGTTGTTTTTCCTTGTGCACTTGCATCTCTTAGTGGCCTTCAACATCAGCTTTGTGTGTTGGGTGCAGTTGCAGTTCATCAACACAACCACAATCACCGACAGGACCTCCAACCTCCCACTGGAATGACAGGAGAGCCTTCGAAGCGTAACCTGCATGTCAGGGCCTCGCAACCACTGATGAGCCTCTGGAATAATTTAACGAATGGGAGTGATGTGAGACCCGTTTGTGGTAGGAAAGCAAAACAGCAAACAGACAAACAGACAAGCAGACCGGCTGACAGACAGACATACATACATACTGACAGACACACAAACAGATAAATAGACAGACAGACAGACAGACAGATAGATAGACAGACAGACAGACAGACATAATATCACATGCCATAAAATCAATTGGTATGCTGCTGAACACGGCTGTTAAAAAAATATAAAAAAATTATTGTATACGTGAACCATGTCGATGAATAGAACGAATTGTTCATCTATCTATACATTTATCTATATTTATCTATTTATTTTTCTATCTATTTGTTCAAGTCTTGAGTATAGGTTTATTCTTGGAGGATTTGGATGGTCGGTTCCAAACATTATCGTGGTGGAGGTAGTGAGGAGTTGTATGTGACGCTTGCAGAGACTTGTGTATCCCGTATGCGACCCAGAGTTACTATTTCCGTGTGCTGACCACTCGGCAACCGCCCCCCGAGGGAAAGGTGGCGCCATGACCAGATAGTTTGTAAGTGTTGTCACATCCTAATGCAAACAAGAAAATAATGAAAGTAATTTTTTTTAATCCCCACACTAGACCAAAGTGTTGAGGCTGTGTGTACCTACTGCATATTCTCCTCAGCAGCAACAAGCCTTTCTGGGGATCAACGGTTAACGGTTCTGAAGGGAAGGGATTATATCGCATGAGAACGAGTAGGTAGGAGTGGCTTCCATGCACTAACGTCAACGCCTCGTGCCGTTCCCTTGCCCCTTCCTCTCTAGACCTGCATGTAGATTGTGAACTATGGCCTTTGTGATAGCGGGTCTTCAAATACTCCTTTGCTTGCACCAGTTAATCCTGCCCCTTGGCCCGTCTCGCCCTGCCTCTCTCAGCAAAGCCATGTTACACGCCTCCCCGTAGCCTTCCCTCCTCCCCCACTGTCTCCTTTCACCACCACTACACGCTTGCCTTCAGGTGTTTGAGGGGTTAAGACAACCTCGCTCCACCTAACTGCCTACCTGTGTGTGTGTACCTATCTATCTATCTACCTGTTATTGATTGATTGTAGATTTTGATTATTTAACGTGAAAATTATGCTAGATTTGTATATACGTTTTTATTATTCTTTTGGTGTGATTATGTTTAATTAAAAAAAATTAATGGATTATAATATTTGCAGCCAAAATTAATTTAGAAAAAAGTAGCTATGGCATTACGTTTTGTGCGAAGGAAAACATGGACCATTTTAATTAACTACTCTCCAATCACATTTTTCTCAAACTCACTTAAGCAATAAATTTCAGGTCATGTTATATATATATATATATATATATATATATATATATATATATATATATATATATATATATATATATATGTATATATATATATATATATATATATATATATATATATATATATATATATATATATATATATCATCGCTCACGTAATTATATGATATAAATCATTAAAATTCATACAACTGGTTTTCATTAGTACGTTTTAATTTCGTTTGCTGCTATTTATAGTGCTGTACAGTCATTTACTGACATTTTTCTTATTTTATTTCTGCATTCAGTAATTTTATCAATTTAATCTTTCGAGGATATCAATATTTTTTCTAAGATTACTTTTTGGATCTGAACGTTTTATTTAATTTTATTATGTTTCTCTTTATCTTTTATTCACTTTATCTTTTATTAATAGTTTAATTTAGCTTTGGCCTTTGTTTCGTGTTTCATGATTTTATTTAGTTTATTTAATCTTCTTCTTTTTACTCTACTCTCTTTTGAACGACTTTCTTTCATCAGCTTCTTTATTATTTTTTTCGTAGTCTACAAAATCTTCCTGTATTTATTACGTTCATTAATATCGTGTGAGTTTTAAATATTTCTCCTCTTTGTGAGCGACTTCCTTCCTTCACCTTCTTTAACAATAATTTTCATATCATAATTTATTGTTTCATTATCAGGTTGTCAAAACTTACGGTGATACCATTTCATATTCCTGGATGATAATCAATATTGTTTCCTTTCATCCTGTTTCAATGTATTCTCTTCCTAAATATATTTCTTCTTTTCCCTCACACACTGAATGTTACCTCAAAGCCTTGTAGACACTCGTTACATTTACTTTGTCAATAAGCTATAGTATAAGTGTCTTTCAGTTTGCTATTATGAAGCGTATTTCACGTACTAACTATTGGTAGGACACTTTTTACAAATACGAGAAATTTGTAAAAGTAGATGATTCTGATGTCACATGAACACCTTGATTATCGTTATTATTTTACCTGCATACTTTTGGGTTAAGAGTGCGTAACAATAATCTTGCCTCCCTGTCATGTACTAATAACGACGCATAGATATAAGTTAGAAAGCATCTGGTAAGCATAGCCATACTCGTATATTAACCCATTCACCGTGATAATGCAAAAAGTTTCTTGTATCGCCTGTGATCTAATAATTTATGATTTTTCAATCTATACATTGAATAATATGCTTAGTATAGTAAATTTCTCCTGGTTTATCTGATTTGAACAGTAGCATCAACACATCGTTTAGTCTTAAGTTACATAAGTTATAAAGCATTGAAGTTGAATACAAAACGATTTCAAAGCCATGATACAAGGGAAGCGCGTTGCCAGACGTATGATACACCACACACCTCACCGACACCATAGCAGCTTGTTGTTTTGTTTACACACACACACACACACACACACACGCGCGCGCGCGCGCGTTCACCAAACGAGTGTGTGTGTGTGTGTGTGTGTGTGTGTGTGGTGTGGTGTGTAATTCACTGTACAGTCTGCTGCTGGTCTCTCGCGACAGCCGGCCGTCCCCCTATGGAAAGAGCTCAGAGCTCATACTGACCAATCTTTGGGTTAGACCGAGACCACTCACACACAACAAACCGGGACAACAAGGTCACAACTCCTCGATTTACATCCCGTACCTACTCACTGCTAGGTGAACAGGGGCTACACGTGAAAGGAGACACACCCAAATAATCTCCGTCCGCCCAGGGGGATCGAACCCTGGCCCCCTCAGTTGTGAGCTGAGTGCGCTAACCACTACGCTAGCGGACCGTGTGTGTGTGTGTGAGTGTATATAAACAGAAAGCAAAAGGACGTTTGTGTGTATATATATATATATATATATATATATATATATATATATATATAAATATATATATATATATATATATATATATATATATATATATATATATATATATATTATATACATATATATATATATATATATATATATATATATATATATATATACATATATATATATATATATATATATATATATTATATATATATATATATTTATATATATGTATATATATATATATATATATATTATATATATATATATATATATATATATATATATATATATATTTATATATATATATATATATATATATATATATATATACATATATATTTATATATATATATATACATATATATTTATATATATATATATATATATATATATATATATATACATATATATATATATATATATATATATATATATATATTTATATATATATATATATATATATATATATATATATAATGTTTTTATATAAATATTAAGTTTCATTTTACTGCGTAATTATTAGTCATAGAACAAATATTCATAATGACAGTTGTACAGTTTAATTAGGTGTATCAGATGCTGCAATGATATTTCCAATATTTCTAATAGCTTTCGGGCAAATGAGGAGGAAAGTCATGTTTTTATATAAATATTAAGTTTCATTTTACTGCGTAATTATTAGTCATAGAACAAATATTCATAATGAGAGTTGTACAGTTTAATTAGTTGTATCAGATGCTGCAATGATATTTCCAATATCTCTAATAGCTTTCGAGAAAATGAGGAGGAAAGTCATGTTTTTATATAAATATTAAGTTTTATTTTACTGCGTAATTATTAGTCATAGAACAAATATTCATAATCACAGTTGTACAGTTTAATTAGTTGTATCAGATGCTGCAATGATATTTCCAATATCTCTAATAGCTTTCGAGAAAATGAGGAGGAAATTCATGTTTTTATATAAATATTAAGTTTCATTTTACTGCGTCATTATTAGCCATAGAACAAATATTCATAATATCAGTTGTACAATTTAATTAGGTCTATCAGATGCTGCAATTATATTTCCAATATCTCTAATAGCTTTCGAGAAAATGACGAGGAAAATCATGTTTTTATATAAAAATACGGTTTTATTTTACTGCGTAATTATTAGTCATAGAACAAATATTCATAATATCAGTTGTACAGTTGAATTAGGTGTATCAGATGATGCAATGATATTTCCAATATCTCTAATAGCTTTCGAGAAAACGAGGAAGAAAGTAATTTAAAAAAAAGTAAAATTCATTATTTATTAGTACTAGTGAAAATATTCATAATGACAGTAGTAGATTTTACTCAGGTCTATCAGATGCTGTAATGATATTTCCAATATCTCTAATAGCTTTCGAGAAAATGAGGAGGAATATCATGTTTTTATATAAATATATAGTTTCATTTTACTGCGTAATTATTAGTCATAGAACAAATATTTATAATGTCAGTTTTACAGTTTAATTAGGTCTATCAGATGCTGCAGTGATATTTCCAATATCTCTAATAGCTTTCGAGAAAATGAGGAGGAAAATCATGTTTTTATATAAATATTAAGTTTCATTTTACTGCGTAATTATTAGTCATAGAACAAATATTCTTAATGAGAGTTGTACAGTTTAATTAGTTGTGTCAAATGCTGCAATGATATTTCCAATATCTCTAATAGCTTTCGAGAAAATGAGGAGGAATATCATGTTTTTATATAAATATATAGTTTCATTTTACTGCGTAATTATTAGCCATAGAACAAATATTCATAATATCAGTTGTACAGTTTAATTAGGTGTATCAGATGCTGCAATGATATTTCCAATATCATTAGTCCAATATCATTAGTCATAGAACAAATATTCATAATGTCAGTTTTATAGTTTAATTAGGTTTATCAGATGCTGCAGTGATATTTCCAATATCTCTAATAGCTTTCGAGAAAATGAGGAGGAAAATCATGTTTTTATATAAATATTAAGTTTCATTTTACTGCGTAATTATTAGTCATAGAAAAAATATTCATAACATCAGTTGTAGAGTTTAATTAGGTGTATCAGCTGTTGCAATGATATTTCCAATATCTCTAATAGCTTTCGAGAAAATGAGGAAGAAAGTCATGTTTTTAAATAAATATTAAGTTTAATTTTACTTCGTAATTATTAGTCATAGAACAAATATTCATAATATCAGTTGTACAATTTAATTAGGTCTATCAGATGCTGCAATTATATTTCCAATATCTCTAATAGCTTTCGAGAAAATGACGAGGAAAATCATGTTTTTATATAAAAATACGGTTTTATTTTACTGCGTAATTATTAGTCATAGAACATATATTCATAATATCAGTTGTAAAGTTGAATTAGGTTTATCAGATGATGCAATGATATTTCCAATATCTCTAATAGCTTTCGAGAAAACGAGGAAGAAAGTATTTAAAAAAAAAGTAAAATTCATTATTTATTAGTACTAGTGAAAATATTCATAATGACAGTAGTAGATTTTAATCAGGCCTATCAGATGCTGTAATGATATTTCCAATATCTCTAATAGCTTTCGAGAAAATGAGGAGGAATGTCATGTTTTTATATAAATATATAGTTTCATTTTACTGCATAATTATTAGTCATAGAACAAATATTCATAATGTCAGTTTTACAGTTTAATAAGGTTTATCAGATGCTGCAGTGATATTTCCAATATCTCTAATAGCTTTCGAGAAAATGAGGAGGAAAATCATGTTTTTATATAAATATTAAGTTTCATTTTACTGCGTAATTATTAGTCATAGAAAAAATATTCATAATATCAGTTGTAGAGTTTAATTAGGTGTATCAGCTGTTGCAATTATATTTCCAATATCTCTAATAGCTTCCGAGAAAATGAGGAAAAAAGTCATGTTTTTAAATAAATATTAAGTTTAGTTTTACTGCGTAATTATTAGTCATAGAACAAATATTCATAATATCAGTTGTACAATTTAATTAGGTCTATCAGATGCTATAATTATATTTCCAATATCTCTAATAGCTTTCGAGAAAATGACGAGGAAAATCATGTTTATATATAAAAATACGGTTTTATTTTACTGCGTAATTATTAGTCATAGAACAAATATTCATAATATCAGTTGTACAGTTGAATTAGGTGTATCAGATGATGCAATGATATTTCCAATATCTCTAATAGCTTTCGAGAAAACGAGGAAGAAAGTAATTTAAAAAAAAGTAAAATTCATTATTTATTAGTACTAGTGAAAATATTCATAATGACAGTAGTAGATTTTAATCAGGTCTATCAGATGTTGTAATGATATTTCCAATATCTCTAATAGCTTTCGAGAAAATGAGGGGGAATGTCATGTTTTTATATAAATATATAGTTTCATTTTACTGCGTAATTATTACTCATAGAACAAATATTCATAATGTCAGTTTTACAGTTTAATTAGGTCTATCAGATGCTGCAGTGATATTTCCAATATCTCTAATAGCTTTCGAGAAAATGAGGAGGAAAATCATGTTTTTATATAAATATTAAGTTTCATTTTACTGCGTAATTATTAGTCATAGAACAAATATTCATAATGAGAGTTGTACAGTTTAATTAGTTGTATCAGATGCTGCAATGATATTTCCAATATCTCTAATAGCTTTCGAGAAAATGAGGAGAAAAGTTATGTTTATATAGAAATATTAAGTTTCATTTTACTGAGTAATTATTAGTCGTAGAACAAATATTCATAATGACAGTTGTACAGTTTAATTAGTTGTATCAGATGCTGCAATGATATTTCCAATATCTCTAATAGCTTTCGAGAAAATGAGGAGGAAAGTCATGTTTTTATATAAATATTAAGTTTCATTTTACTGCGTAATTATTAGCCATAGAACAAATATTCATAATATCAGTTTTACAGTTTAATTAGGTGTATCAGATGCTGCAATAATATTTCCAATATCTCTAATAGCTTTCGAAAAATGAGGGCAAAAGTTATGTTTATATAGAAATATTAAGTTTCATTTTACTGAGTAATTATTAGTCATAGAACAAATATTCATAATGACAGTTGTACAGTTTAATTAGGTGTATCAGATGCTGTAATGATATTTCCAATATCTCTAATAGCTTTCGAGAAAATTAGGAGGAAAGTCATGTTTTTATATAAATATAAAGTTTAATTTTACTGCGTAATTATTAGTCATAGAATTGATATTCATAATTTCAGTTTTACAGTTTAATTAGGTCTATCAGATGCTACAGTGATATTTCCAATATCTCTAATAGCTTTCGAGAAAATGAGGAGGAAAATCATGTTTTTATATAAATATTAAGTTTCATTTTACTGCGTAATTATTAGTCATAGAAAAAATATTCATAACATCAGTTGTAGAGTTTAATTAGGTGTATCAGCTGTTGCAATGATATTTCCAATATCTCTAATAGCTTTCGAGAAAATGAGGAAGAAAGTCATGTTTTTAAATAAATATTAAGTTTAATTTTACTGCGTAATTATTAGTCATAGAACAAATATTCATAATATCAGTTGTACAATTTAATTAGGTCTATCAGATGCTGCAATTATATTTCCAATATCTCTAATAGCTTTCGAGAAAATGACGAGGAAAATCATGTTTTTATATAAAAATACGGTTTTATTTTACTGCGTAATTATTAGTCATAGAACAAATATTCATAATATCAGTTGTACAGTTGAATTAGGTTTATCAGATGATGCAATGATATTTCCAATATCTCTAATAGCTTTCGAGAAAACGAGGAAGAAAGAAATTTAAAAAAAAGTAAAATTCATTATTTATTAGTACTAGTGAAAATATTCATAATGACAGTAGTAGATTTTAATCAGGTCTATCAGATGCTGTAATGATATTTCCAATATCTCTAATAGCTTTCGAGAAAATGAGGAGGAATGTCATGTTTTTATATAAATATATAGTTTCATTTTACTGCGTAATTATTAGTCATAGAACAAATATTCATAATGTCAGTTTTACAGTTTAATTAGGTTTATCACATGCTGCAGTGATATTTCCAATATCTCTAATAGCTTTCGAGAAAATGAGGAGGAAAATAATGTTTTTATATAAATATTAAGTTTCATTTTACTGCGTAATTATTAGTCATAGAACAAATATTCATAATGAGAGTTGTACAGTTTAATTAGTTGTATCAGATGCTGCAATGATATTTCCAATATCTCTAATAGCTTTCGAGAAAATGAGGAGAAAAGTTATGTTTATATAGAAATATTAAGTTTCATTTTACTGAGTAATTATTAGTCATAGAATAAATATTGATAATGTCAGTTTTACAGTTTAATTAGGTTTATCAGAGGCTGCAGTGATATTTCAGATATCTCTAATAGCTTTCGAGAAAATGAGGAAAATCATGTGTTTATATAAATATTAAGTTTCGTTTTACTGCGTAATTATTAGTCATAGAACAAATATTCATAATGACAGTTGTACAGTTTAATTAGTTGTATCAGATGCTGCAGTGATATTTCCAATATCTCTAATAGCTTTCGAGAAAATGAGGAGGAAAGTCATGTTTTTATATAAATATTAAGTTTCATTTTACTGCGTAATTATTAGCCATAGAACAAATATTCATAATATCAGTTTTACAGTTTAATTAGGTGTATCAGATGCTGCAATAATATTTCCAATATCTCTAATAGCTTTCGAAAAAATGAGGGCAAAAGTTATGTTTATATAGAAATATTAAGTTTCATTTTACTGCGTAATTATTAGTCATAGAAAAAATATTCATAACATCAGTTGTAGAGTTTGATTAGGTGTATCAGCTGTTGCAATGATATTTCCATTATCTCTAATAGCTTTCGATAAAATGAGGAAGAAAGTCATGTTTTTAAATAAATATTAAGTTTAATTTTACTGCGTAATTATTAGTCATAGAACAAATATTCATAATATCAGTTGTACAATTTAATTAGGTCTATCAGATGCTGCAATTATATTTCCAATATCTCTAATAGCTTTCGAGAAAATGACGAGGAAAATCATGTTTTTATATAAAAATACGGTTTTATTTTACTGCGTAATTATTAGTCATAGAACAAATATTCATAATATCAGTTGTACAGTTGAATTAGGTTATCAGATGATGCAATGATATTTCCAATATCTCTAATAGCTTTCGAGAAAACGAGGAAGAAAGTAATTAAAAAAAAGTAAAATTCATTATTTATTAGTACTAGTGAAAATATTCATAATGACAGTAGTAGATTTTAATCAGGTCTATCAGATGCTGTAATGATATTTCCAATATCTCTAATAGCTTTCGAGAAAATGAGGAGGAATGTCATGTTTTTATATAAATATATAGTTTCATTTTACTGCGTAATTATTAGTCATAGAACAAATATTCATAATGTCAGTTTTACAGTTTAATTAGGTCTATCAGATGCTGCAGTGATATTTCCAATATCTCTAATAGCTTTCGAGAAAATGAGGAGGAAAATCATGTTTTTATATAAATATTAAGTTTCATTTTACTGCGTAATTATTAGTCATAGAACAAATATTCATAATGAGAGTTGTACAGTTTAATTAGTTGTATCAGATGCTGCAATGATATTTCCAATATCTCTAATAGCTTTCGAGAAAATGAGGAGGAAAAGTCATGTTTTATATAGAAATATTAAGTTTCATTTTACTGCGTAATTATTAGCCATAGAACAAATATTCATAATATCAGTTGTACAGTTTAATTAGGTGTATCAGATGCTGCAATGATATTTCCAATATCTCTAATAGCTTTCGAGAAAATGAGGAGGAAAAGTCATGTTTTATATAGAAATATTAAGTTTCATTTTACTGCGTAATTATTAGTCATAGAACAAATATTCATAATGACAGTTGTACAGTTTAATTAGGTGTATCAGATGCTGCATGATATTTCCAATATCTCTAATAGCTTTCGAGAAAATGAGGAGGAAAGTCATGTTTTTATATAAATATTAAGTTTCATTTTACTGCGTAATTATTAGTCATAGAACAAATATTCATAATATCAGTTTTACAGTTTAATTAGGTGTATCAGATGCTGCAATGATATTTCCAATATCTCTAATAGCTTTCGAGAAAATGAGGAGGAAAATCATGTTTTTATATAAATATTAAGTTTCATTTTACTGCGTAATTATTAGTCATAGAAAAAATATTCATAACATCAGTTGTAGAGTTTATTAGGTGT
>JAPQNM010002618.1:75000-78063 GCA_029783475.1 Metacarcinus magister | reverse complement strand
AATCCTATATATTCACAGCTCGCTCCATCCGATCTCCATTAAAACAGAACCCATCAACGGTATTGACACAGTTTTTATCGATTAAAGAGTAACTCAAGTTAGAAAAATACTCGGATTGATACAGACCACCGGGGCGCACCGCTGAAATTGACCGTTACTATTCGAATCAATCTCCGAAACAATTAGTCAATGCGAGACAATTATTATGGGTGATTTTAATTTGCCAGTAACGAGATGGGGAATCCGTTACGATCTCATACAGGACACGACCTGTAACACGAACTTATTAGAGAGCGAATTACATCAACACGTTTCACGAACGACGCGAGACTTAATACCCTGATCTCATTCGTTTCAACAAGTAAAGATTTAGTCAGTAACGTAAAGTGTCGGCCCAGTTTTCAGTTCTAGTGACCATCGAATAATCACGTTCAATTTGAAAATTAGGAATAAAAGTTAAAGACAGTAAGGAGAAGGTACCAAATTATCAAAGGGCGAATTCATCCCAGAATGCGATCAATTCTAGAAGACACTGACTGAGTGAACTGTTGTCAGAGTCAGATATGATAGTCATGGGAGGCCTTTACCACAAAACTGAATGAAGTTATAAGCGTATGTGTATCCGTATCGATACAGACGTTCAGCAGGCAGAGAACAACCAAATGGTGGAATGATAGAGATCAAAAAACAGCTCACTCTCAAAAAACCATGCGTACAATAAGTACATATGTAACTAAAAGCAAGATGATAAAGTAGAGTTTGACAGAATTCGTCGCGATATAAGAGATTGATAAAGCGTAGCAAGGAAAAACCTGGAAGAATATATAGCGGAATCATGTAAATCAAATCCTAAAGAATTTATAGTTTGTTAAGAGTAAAAAAGCCCTTACATGCAATATCGGTCACTTACTAAAGGACATGCAAATCACACAAATGACGAAAACGAAATGGCTACAATCCTTATAACTTTTTTGCATCCGTATTACAGAAGAGATTGTTCATCGTTCAGCACTTGAGATTAGAGGGACCGTAAACTTCTTAAATGATATACTCATAGTAGAAAATGACGTTTTGCAAAAAAATCAATAAGATGAAAACAAACAAAACCCCTGGACCAGATTAAAATTTCCCAGAATCTTGAAGAGGTCAAGCACCAGATCAGTAAAACGCTTACAATCTTATTCAATAAATCCTTAGAGATGGTAAAGTTCCATCAGATTGGAAACGTGCAAATGTAACACCAATCTTCAAAAAGGGGGACAAGTCACAACCCGGAAATTATAGGCCAATCAGTCTGACATCAGTTGTATGTAAATTAATGGAGGACATCATCGTGACAATGTGGTGATGTGAAAATTCCTTGAAGACAACGATATAATAAACCATCACAACATGGTTTGTAATAAACGTTCATGCTTAACTAACTTATTAGACTTCTTCCACAATGTTTTTGACGCGTACGATGAAAGCAGCAGCAGTAGATGTCATATATCTGGATTTCAAAGGCTTTTGATAAAGTACCTCATCAACGATTGCTAATAAACTAATGACTCATGGTATCTCTGGTGGTACGCATTTACAATGGCTTCTGGACTGGCTCTCTGAACGTAAGCAGAGGAGTAGTCTTAAACGGTGTCTCCTCTCAATGGTTAAACGTTTAAAAGTGGCGTACCACAAGGCTCAGTGCTTGGTCCTGTCTTATTTTGATATATGTTAATGACATAGATGATGGGATCACTTGCAAAATATCGAAATTCGCTGACGATACGAAAATTCTCAGCAAAGTAACTACGACAATGACAGAGAAGTCTTACACATCAGACCTAGATCGACTAACGTCTTGGGCCAATAAATGGCAAATGAAATTTAACGTTGAAAAATGCAAGGTACTACACATCGGAAGAAATAATGATCACGTTCAGTACTCAATGAATGGTAAATCACTTTCTACAGTAAATAAAGAAAAAGATCTGGGAATCACAATATCAAACGATTTAAAACCCAGTCAACATTGTTCAGAGTAGTTAAAACTGCTAACAGATTGGTCGGCTTTATTGGGCGTACTTTCGAAAAATAAATCAGAAAAAGTCATATTAAAACTGCATAATTCACTAGTACGACCCCATCTTGAGTATTGCGTACAGTTTTGGTCCCCATATTACAGAAAGGACATTGACAAACTGGAAAAGAGTCCAGCGAAGAATAACAAAAATGATTCCAAGGCTGAAAAATAAACCTTATGAAGAAAGACTTAAAGAACTAAACTTATTCAGCCTAGAAAAACGAAGGATGCGAGGGGATTTAATTGAAATGTTCAAGATAATCAAAGGATTCGATAATATCAATGTAGAAGATTACATACTTTTGATCGATCAAATATAACAAGACGACGTCATTCTTTTAAGATTACTGGTAAAAGATTCACATCAAACGAAGCCAAGCACTTCTTTTTCAATCGGATCGTTAATGTTTGGAACTCCCTGCCCGCCAATATCGTCGACAGTAAAACAATTACTACGTTCAAAAATAGACTTGACAAATATTTAGAAGCCAATCCACAACTAAAATACTATCCGTTAACGTAGCAAACTTTGAGTAAGTTCATCCTGATGTACCTAATTACGAAATGTCGATTCAAAAGACGTCGCTAGTGACCTGACATCGCTTGCCAGGAAGTAGTGGTAGCAGTAGTGGTAGTGACAGTATGGTCTTGGTTGGCCTTCCTTTCCCTGCCAGCCATGGCTGGGGAGAGAAGCCTTCACCCTTACTATCCTGTATCCTACACTCTAGAGTAGATAGTGTAGTCTCACAAACAGCCTCGTAAGGGCCAGCAGGCCTGTTGTTGTTTGTTCTTCCTATGTGTTCCTATGTGTTCCTCCTCCTCCTCCTCCTCCTCCTCCTCCTCCTCCTCCTTGTCGTATGTATTCACACCTATTCTGCTTCTCTCTCTCTCGCTCTCTCTCTCTCTCTCTCTCTCTCTCTCTCTCTCTCTCTCTCTCTCTCTCTCTCTCTCTCTCTCTCTCTCTCGTTCGTTACCATTCTATCTCTCTTTTTTATCTTCGC
>JAPQNM010002618.1:65000-67500 GCA_029783475.1 Metacarcinus magister | reverse complement strand
TTAATTATTGCTTATTTTATGTTCCACTTTCATTCTTTTCTTTAATTATTCTCTGTTTTATTGTCTCTCTCTTTCTCTTTCTCTCTCTCTCTCTCTCTCTCTCTCTCTCTCTCTCTCTCTCTCTCTCTCTCTCTCTCTCTCTCTCTCTCTCTCTCTCTCTCTCTCTCTCTCTCTCTCTGATCAAGGTTGTGAAAAGGGAGAAAAAGGTCCTTTAGAGAGAGAGAGAGAGAGAGAGAGACTTATTTTTATTTAATTTATTTTTTCTTTTTATTTCCTAATTTATCTTTTGATTATAGTTGTTCTAATTTATTTCTTCTTCATCTTCTTCTTCTTATTATTATTATTATTATTATTATTAGTAGTAGTAGTAGTAGTATTAGTATGATTATTATTATTAGTAGTAGTAGTAGTAGTAGTATGATTATTATTATTATTAGTATTAGTATTAGTATGATTATTATTATTAGTAGTAGTAGTAGTAGTAGTAGTAGTATTAGTATGATTATTATTATTATTATTAGTAGTAGTAGTAGTAGTAGTAGTAGTAGTAGTATGATTATTATTATTATTAGTAGTAGTAGTAGTAGTAGTAGTAGTATTAGTATGATTATTATTAGTATTAGTATTACTATTAGTATTATTATTAGTATTAGTATTAGTATGATTATTATTATTATTATTGTCTCATCTTTTCTCGCTCTATCTCATATTTCTTCGTTTGATCTATATTTCTATATCTATATATTTTTTTTGTTTTTGTTATGCTTAATAATATTCATATCATTGTAGTTTTATTATTATTTTATTATTTCACGAAAAAATCCATTATTTCTGTATAATTTTTCATCCTACAAAAATTCAGTTAATTTAGGCCTATTACCACTTCTTACCCTTTATTTATTTTCTTATATTTATTTAACATCTAATATTATTCTAATTATTATTCATTATGTGTATTCATTGATGTGTATTTAAGTTTGTTATATATTTTGTTTAATATATTTCTTGCAAGGTTTGATTTTTTCAATAGTTGACCATAAAATAAATCCGTTTTCTATAAAGTCTTACCTAGATCACGTGCTTTGTTATATTGTAATCATAGTTATTTAGCTGTATATTTATTAACTATCTCAATAAGAAATATTTAATCATTTTTGTTCTATTTTAATAATTGATGAAATAGATTCAATAAGTTACCATTATATATATAGACGAATCGCTGACTCACCGAATCGCAAGAAAAAATAATTCAGTTACAAAATAAATTACATAACTTATAACCCTTACCTTATACAACGATACATAAAAAAAACTTATACTCATGTAGTCAATCAAACAAACAAAAATTCGATATACGTTTGAAATAGATGAAGTAAGTTACTGTTATATATCCAGAATAATCGCAATCCGAATCGCAAGAAGAAATAAATTAGTTCGTTAAATACATGACAACTAATTACCTTTTCCTTAAATAACTATATAGGAAAGAAAAATATAACGTAAAGTATTCATCAAATAAAAAATAATACAGTTTACGTTTGAAATAGACGAAATAAGTTACCATTATATTACTAAACGAATCGCAGTCAGCTAGAAAACAGACCGAATCGCAAGAAAAATAATAAATACAACCAAATAAATTACATAAATACAACCATTCCCTTAAACAACCATACATAAAAAATACAATACACATACACTATTAACCACACTATAAATAATACAGTTTAAGTTTGCAATAGATGAGATAAATTAACATTATAACCGCCTTGAATCGCACTTTTGTTTACATCACATTGGACGCAAGAAGAGGAAGAGGAAGAGGAACAACATTTTGCCGGGTAGTGAAATGAAGTGAAGAAAATACAATTA
The DNA here is from genome assembly GCA_029783475.1 of Metacarcinus magister. Classification (NCBI taxonomy): domain Eukaryota; kingdom Metazoa; phylum Arthropoda; class Malacostraca; order Decapoda; family Cancridae; genus Metacarcinus; species Metacarcinus magister. Next base: position 65,628 of record JAPQNM010002618.1, on the reverse strand, counting down.
ATACAAGAAAATAAAACACGTGAAAGGAAATAAAGAATAAATAAGAGAAAGAAGAACAAGAATAACGAGACATAAGAAGGAATACAAAGACAGAAAGTGATAAATAATAATAATAATAATAACTAATATATAATACACGTTCACATTATTATATTTTATTTATTATTAATTATATTGTATTTGCATATATAATTATTTCCTCAAGATGGCGTCAGTGTTACCTTACGTTCGATTCATAGGGAGAAATTACCTGAATATTCACCTGAGAAGGAACGCCAATATATTACAGGTAAGGCAACAACTAAATAATAATAATAATAATAATAATCAAGGAAACTAACAAAATAGATGAAAATAGATCATTATACACAACAAAAATAATAAGTATAAATAAACAAATACAATTGAATATAATCTAATTCATAAACATTTCCTAACCTAACCTAACCTAACCTCAATTATTTCCACAGGTGTCTCGGGGGGTGAAGGGGGGGCGGTACTACTCCACACAGGACACCCCAAATAACCCCCCCCAGAGTCCCCCCCCCAGCCAGCCCCCAAAGAGAGAGCGAGTGGGAGGGGCTAAGAGTCCTATCGGTTGGAAGTCTTTGGCGGTGACTGGTGTGTT
>JAPQNM010002618.1:57500-62500 GCA_029783475.1 Metacarcinus magister | reverse complement strand
GTGAACATGAACAAGTATGAACAGATATTGAAGGCCGAGGGGAGGGGGCTGTTGGGGAAACTGTTCTAAGGGGTGTTGGGGGGGGGTTGAAAGTGTGTCTGTGTGTGTGTGTGTTGTTTAGGGGGTGGTGTGTATGTGTGTATGTGTGTGTTTGGAGGTGATTCTGAGTGTGTGTGTGTGTGTGTGTGTAAGTATGTTTGGAGGTGATTCTGTGTGTGTGTGTGTGTGTGTGTGTACATACATTCATAATTGTAATAATGATTTTTTTGCACATAATAATATATGGTGATGAAATTGGATATTGTGTATTATTATTATTATTATTATTGTTATTATTATTATTATTATTTAGATAGTAGTAGTAAATATATATATGTTTTTACAATTTATATTTCTTGGTCATTTATTTATCTATTTATCTATCTATCTTTCTATCTATCTATCTATTTATTGATTTATTTGTCTGCTACACATCACCCCTGCCTCCTCCTCCTCCTCCTCCTCCTCATCCTCATCCTCCTCCTCCTCCTCCTCCTCCTCCTCCTCCTCCTCCTCCTCCTCCTCCTCCTCCTCCTCCTGCTCGGCCTCATGCGACAGAGGTGAGGTAACACTGTTCCAGCGCTCGCCACATGCGATGAAATAAAAACAATGGCGTTAATTATATGACATCAGCAAATGTTCTTGTTGACAGTATATTGTGTTCTGTATTGTGTCCATGTGCGCGGATTGTTTAGATCCGCGCACATGGACAGAATACACTTACCTTTTAAACACAGCATGTCAGGCAAAATACAGTTCATATAAGTTTACATTTATTAACTGTATCATGTTAACTTGGCAAGGTATTACAAGTCTATAAGTGGCTCTAAGGAAATAATTTGGCAATTTTTTATTTTTATTTTGCTACAGTTTTTTGTAATTTTGCTACAAAGTTGGCTACAGGTTTTGAATGTCCAGTACAATCCCTGCTGTTCCCTGACACACACACACTCCCATGGGCACAGAGTAATTATCCAACACAGCCAACAGTACTAGGAGTAGGAGTAGGCAGTAGACACCTGCCGCCCGGTGGAATACTCCAGGAGAGGTACTTACGGGGATGTGTAGTCAGTGCTGCAGACTGAGTGTGTCTCCGTGTCCTCTCTTCCCGGTTCCCTTAGTGTCTCATTTACACAAGAGAGCAGCTGCAGCCTGACCTCTAAACACAACTTCTTCTACTACCTACATAACATTACTACACCTTACACTTTTACACTCCCTTCAAATCAACATTTAGAATGGCTTCACCACACCCAGCCTCGGAGTCCCCATCTGGGGCGGGGACCACAAATGTCCCCAGGTCGGACTGCCCCTCTGCTCCCGACCTCGGGTGTCTTGACACTTCCTCTAATACTTTTACTCTCGATTTCTGCAACATTCGTGGCCTTAGATCTAATTTCCAATCTGTGGAACACCATCTCTCCTCCACTAAACCTCATCTTGTCTTCCTAACTGAAACACAGTTGTCTGTGACTACTGACAGCAGCCCCTTCTCTGTTCCCTCCTACTTTCTCTATCCTCATTTTCAATCCAAAACTGGCTGTTGCACACATGTGCGTAACGACATTACTTGCTCTCGTGCACACAATCTTGAATCTTCAGAATTTTCTACCATCTGGCTGAGACTTCAATGTCACTCTCTAACTAAATTCATCTGTGCTGTATATCTCTCACCTAATTCCTCTGACTATGTAAAATTCTTTGACTATTTGACTTCCAAGGTGGAGCACATCCTATCTCACTTTCCTTTCCTTTCTCCATTTTATGTTATTTCAATGTTCACCACCAGCTTTGGCTTTCATCTTCTTTCACTGACCAACCTGGTGAACAAACCTTCAGCTTTGCTATCCTTCATGACCTAGAGCAGCTAGTGCAGTTCCCTACCCGTATCCCTGACCGCCTTGGAGACACGCCCAACATTCTTGATCTTTTCCTAACTTCCAACCCTTCAGCTTACTCTGTTAAACTTTCCTCTCCGTTGGGCTCCTCCGATCACAATCTTATTTCTGTTACCTGTCCTATCACTCCAGTGCAGCCTCAGGACCCGCCTAAGCAGAGGTGCTTCTGGCATTTCAACTCTGCTAAGTGGGAGGACCTGAGGCAGTACTATTATGATTTTCCTTGGGATGATTATTGCTTCCATGTCAGAGATCCTTCCCTTTGTGCCGAGTGCATAACAGAGGTGATTATCTCTGGCATGGAGTTATACATTCCTCATACTTTCTCTAATACTAAAGATAAAAAGCCCTGGTTTAACTCTGCTTGTTCCCGTGCTGTCAATGATAATTTAAAACTCAAAATACATCCCGTAAATTATTCCTTTACCCAAAAAAACAGAACTATTTATCATCATAGTCATTCTTTTAGGGTTGCAAACTATTCTTTTAGGGTTCAATCAATTTTATTCATTAAAACGCAAATATAACTCATTCCTTTACCTAAACAAAGCTATTCCTTTACCCTTACAAACATTTCTTTATCCAAACAAACCAAAAAACACATTCCTTTACTCCTCCAGCCTCATTCCTTTACCCAAATAAACCCAAAACACCCATTCCTTTACTCCTCAGCCCCATTCCTTTACCCAAACAAACCCAAAAACACATTCCTTTACTCCTCAACCTCATTCCTTTACTCCTCAGCCTCATTCCTTTACCCAAACAAACCCAAAACACCCATTCCTTTACCCACACAAACCCATTCCTTTACCTTACAAATCCTTTAACGCCTCGTCGTCTATTTTGAACTCTACCGGAGGCGTTCCTTTAACCCCCAACCCTGTAATAGCAAAACACGCCCCTGCCGGCTGCCCTCGGTACTGCTCTGGGGTCAAGCCAATGCTGCTAGAGGTCACAAAGAGAGTGTCATATTTTTTCCCGCCAAAACAGACGGAGGTGATGTTAGTGGCGGCCATTTTGATTTGACGTGTGACCTGTCGTGTAGAAGGGTTGATGCAGATCACCTGAGGGGGGGAGAGAAGGGGGGGGGGTTAGAGAGAGAGAGTAGGTTAGAAATAGAGGAATGGAGTTAGAGAGAGGGAGGGGGGGTTAAAGAGAAAGAGAGAGAGGAGGTTAGAGAGAGAAAAAAAGAGAAAGTTAGATAAAGTGAGAGAGAAGAAAAAAAAGCGAATGAGAGAGAGGGAGGAAGAGAAAAAAAAATAGATAAACATTTCAAACAATGCAATCCTCTTTCTTTTCCTTCCTCCTCCTCTTCCTCCTCCTCCTCCTCCTCCTCCTCCTCCTCCTCCTCCTCCTCCTCCTCCTCCTCCTCCTCCTCCTCCTCCTCCTCCTCTTCCTCCTCCTCCTACCTTAGCACCGAAGAAGCAGGCCACCCACAGGTCGCCATTGGTGTCCACACACATGCCATCGGGAACATCGGGACTCAAACCGATATCTTTAAAATCTACAACCGATCGACGATTTTCTGAAACATGAAATCCGGTTAATAGACTCGACGCCCGTATCTCTTTTATCTATCTTATTATTTATGTTTTTATTGTTTGTTATTGTTTTGTTTATACTTACTTATCTTTCCTGTGTGGTTGTCGTAGTCGAAGGCGTCCACGGAGTAAGCCATTGAGTCTATATAATAAAAGGTCTTGTGGTCTGGACTCCACGCCAACCCGTTGCTAAGAGTGACCTGATGATGATGATGATGATGATGGTAATAGTAATAGTTGTAGTATTTATTCATCTATTTATCTAACGGCACAAATAATTAATATATATAATGCATAATAATTTCACATCAATAAATGTATAATATAGTCATTCACATTTAATAATTAAGTAAATAGACATGCTGGGTGACCATGAGTTTCAAAACCAGTCACCCAGCATACCCAGCATACCCAAACTGGTCGCTTCAGTTTGGGTAGTTGCTGCAAAACACATTGCCTTGTCGTGTGTATACAATCTGAGTCATGGAGTGAAGGATACTCCCTGATGAGTCTTGTACCTCAGATGTTGTCTTGTTGCTGGGATAGGAGCTGTGAAGTAGAGTAGCTTGTTTAGGACCACCTCATCCCCCTCTAAGAAGGCTGTTTTCAGTTCTGACACAGACAGATCTTTGGCACAAGGCTTGGCAAACACATTTAGTGCGTCAAAGGGTTAAAGCTGCTTGCCTCCGTAGCATATTTGTGCCTCAAATGTGGGTCACAAAATCATGTTCACGGTACAGTCTCATCAGATGGTGAAAGTAGTCTGCCAAAGCTAGCAGGAGCGGCTCAGGAAATGCCTTGCTGAAGTAACCTGTTGTGAACTCGGAACTTGGTCGTTGATCTGTAGTAGGCCATTCAACATTTGCTTGTTGGTTCTTTGCCTTAACAGCTGCCTTGAGCAAAGTCAATAGATGTTGTTGTGGTATAGGCAAGTCAATCGTACATGATGGTCACCTCGACGACACTTGGTTTACTGTAGAAGCTTCCTCGTGTGTAATGTTGTGTGCAGAGTCAGTTTAAGGGACGGAGTGTACGATTGCATCCTGTGTGTACATTGATGCGTTGTGTTGTGTGGATATCTGAGTGTGCTGATGATGATGATGCTTTATTTTGGTTAATAATTGGTGGGAAATATGAAGTAAAATTTGATTATTCGTATTTTTTAAAGTTATTGGAATTATTATTCGTTATTAGCCTGGATAAAGAAATATATTATCGTAACAATTAACGTAAATAAGTGAAATAATATTAAAGTATACGTTGAAATTATCTACATTTTTTTTTGTCATTTACGTTTTCTTTGATAATATTTTTTAAGGCTAACTACGAAAATAATAGAAAATTCACTTGTGCATTACTTACCTTGTCCTGCGCGCACTCCAAGGTGAGGTCACTCTTGAGGCGGTACAGGTTGCCTTTCTCCTTGGGGAGGACGGCCGGACCTGACTCCTCGGCCATCGTACCTTGAAAGAGAGAGAGAGAGAGGAAGAAAAAGAAAAACTATTATATTACTAGAAATAAA
>JAPQNM010002618.1:42500-52500 GCA_029783475.1 Metacarcinus magister | reverse complement strand
CCTTTAAGTTAATCGTAAAGTATTATTTGAACATTTTTCTTTTTATACAATTTCGTAGATTATCATTATTATTATCATTACTATTATTATTATTATTATTATTATCATTATTATTTTTTTTTTTTTCCAAAGATATTTACTTATAAAACTTACCTTACTTTATTTATTCTCAGTAAAAGAATAAAGATAATTCAATGCTCGTCTTGATGTTGCAGTGTGCGTGCGTGCGTGCGTGCGCGTGTATGTGCGTGTGTGTGCGTCTCGTGTGGTGGCTGATGCGAGACTGAACGACGAGTAAGGTTAGGGTGAACACACACACACACACACACTCTCTCTCTCTCTCTCTCTCTCTCTCTCTCTCTCTCTCTCTCTCTCTCTCTCTCTCTCTCTCTGTATCTGTATTTGTATCTCTCTCTCTCTCTCTGTATCTGTATTTGTATCTCTCTCTCTCTCTCTCTCTCTCTCTCTCTCTCTCTCTCTCTCTCTCTCTCTCTCTCTCTCTTTCTTTCTTTCTTTTTATCTCTTTTTCTCTCATGTGTGAATATAGTAAACGAGAGAGAGAGAGAGAGAGGGACAGCAAACTTCGCCAATTTAGAAATCGAGGTCAACTTTCTTTAACGGTTTTTACTTTTTTTTCTGTGACCTGACTTACCCTTAGAGAGAGAGAGAGAGAGAGTAATAATTTGATCTATAGTTTGTCAGTATCCAGGTGTTCCAGATAGTGAGTTTAGTACATTGAATCAACAGTGTTATGTAATGTAGATGTAGATGTTAGAAGCTATCATAACAAGGGCAAGTAGAAGGCATTTAGATGAACACAAGCCATTTTCTTTCGTAGTCACATGACATTCTGGTGAAGATGTAAAAAATCTACCCAATATAATAACCTTGTTAGCATAACCTTCCCAGAGCTGCAGTTAAATAAGCCTAAACTAAAACTAACCTAACCAAACAAAACTAAACTAAACCAAACCTAACCTAATGTAACCTAACCAAACTAAACTAAACCTAACGTAACCAAACTAAACTAAACTGAACCTAACGTAACCTAACCAAACCAAACTAAACCTAACGTAACGTAACCTAAAAAAAAATAAATAAATAAAAGTCTAATTCAGCGGCAAAACTATTTAAGGTGATCTAAACAAGTTTCTGAGGTTGAATTTGCAGTGCATACTAAAGGTAAGGAGATATGGAATAGGTCGTCTTACGAATCTTTACCGGTAATAGGTCTGTAGACTACACATTAAATGACACTACCTTAGGAAGGTCATATAGTGTGAATGACTTTTGGGAGTTCAAGTAAGCAGTGACTTGCGCCCCAGGGAACAGTGTATTATAGTTAGACAAAGATAAGTAGAAAGATACTGGGATTTATTGGTAGGTGTGTGACAAATAGGAATTCTGAGGTCATTCTGAGGTTGTATTTAGCGCTAGTTAGACACCACCTAGGTTTATAAGTGTGTATACTAGGCTTGAAGGTGAGTTTGTTGTCTCGGAAAACGTGTAATTGGAGTATGCATCTTTTTTTTTTTCTGTACTTTCCTTTTTTTCCTTATCCCCATCACAGGAGCTGCCGATACAAAGGCCTGACGAGGGAAACCAAGTCACCTGTGGCATCAAGACCAAGACCAAGACTGATCAGTGATTATAATAACAATAATACAATGAGATAAATTACAATAATAATAACAATAATAATAGTAATAATAATAATAGCAACAGCACTTGGAATCTATAATGTAAATAAAGTTAGGTTCGTAGTGGCATCAACAACATGGTGGCTTGGCAGGCAGCAGGCGGCCAATGGCTTATTAATTACAAGAAATGGGTCACAAACAATCCTCAGGGCGCCGCAGAGATGGAGGCTGTCATCAAGTGGGGCTCTTATATCCTGGCAGGTGTGTGTGTGTGGGGGGGGGGTTAATTAACAGGTGGTGTGGGTGTGGGTGGGCTGACAGGTGGGTCAAACTATTACCTGGATTCTATTATTATTATTATTATCATTATTATTATGATGTTATATTGAGTATTTGGTTAATTATACTTTTTTCGGTATTATTTTACATCTTCACCAGAATGCTCCTCCTCCTCCTCCTCCTCTTGACACAGGTCGCCTCCAGAACTCGTCCTTGGTGTGTGAAGTGGTGTACGCAGCCTCACGTCTTTTCGAGATGTTCAACGACTTTCTGATTCGAGGAGCAGACGCGGCCCTCCCCCCCCTCCCCCCCGAGGCTAGCAGACGACTCAAGGTTAGAGAGAGAGAGAGAGAGATAATTGCATGTTTTTTTCTCCCATTTCTTAGTTTTTTATTTTTTATTTTTTTAATAATAGTAGTAGTAGCTTTATACATCCGTAAGAAGGAAGTTGATTCACTTAGTATTGGACCATTAAGAAATGATGCGGTGAAGTTATTTATGATTCTAAGAGTATGGCAGATCTATTTGCATGTTGTTTCTCTGCAGTGTATGGTGTCCATTCAGCAGATACTCCTGCACCACATCACCAGTTTAATGGCTGTATTAGTGATCTAAATATCTCCATTAACGGTGTTATTAATGTACTGGGTGTCCTTAATCCTTCATCCTCCATGGGTCCAGATGAATTACACCCTTGCTTACTTAAAGAATGTAACAATGTTCTGGCATATCCATTATTTAACATTTTCTCTACTTCTTACAATACTGGCACTCTCCCACAGATTTGTAAGGAATCTTTGATTGTACCCATTTACAAAAAAGGTTCTGGTTATGATCCTCTCATGTACAGCCCTATCTCTTTAACATGAGTCTGTGCAAAAAGTATGGAACGCATCATTACTAAACACATTTATGACTTTATTGATAATAAGGAACTTTTGAATCGTGATCAATTTGTCTTTAGACCAGGCAGATGTACAGAAGACCAACTTATTATTACCTATAATCACGTTTTGAAATGGTTACACCAGGGATCCAATGTTGACTTTATCCTGTTTGATTTCTGAAAAGCCTTTGATGTAGTGTGCCGTGATATTCTCATAACTAAATTATACAACATTGCTATAAAGGATCATTCATATACTGGGATGGATAAATAATTTTCTACATAACCTACAAATGAGAGTGGTGGTAAATGAGCAGTACAGTGACTCCCATGAAGTTAGGAGTGGAGTTCCTCAGGGATCTGTTCTCGGCCCACTCTTATTTCTTGTATATGTCAATTATTTAACTCATAATATAAATTCTCTAACAAAAATTTATGCAGATGACCTCAAGCTATATATCAGTATTAGATTGGACACTCCTCAAAACATCACTGATTCCATAACGGCCGGCCAACATGACATTAATAGCCTTGCTGATGTTGCTAAATCCTGGGGTCTTTCCATGAACCCAAATAAATGTGTATTACTTAGATTTGGTGCAACACCAATCCCATGGGAGCAACTTGGTTTATCGGGTCAGTACTACTTGGATGGTTCATCTGTCCCACACAAATATTCAGCCTCTGACCTGGGAGTCCTGATTGATACAACACTTAAATTCCATCAGCATATTTCTAACCTTGCTCACCGCGCTGGTGGACTTTCTAACACTATCTTGAGAGCCACTGTTAATCATGAATCTTCTTTTATGCTTCCTCTCTATATATCTCCTATACGTCCCATATTGGAGTATTCCTCATCTCTTTGGAATGTAGGGTATATAGGCAATGTCAAGTTGTTGGAGTCAGTAGAGAGACGGTGGACCAAGGTTATCCGGGGATTGGATAACTTGAACTATGCTCAACGGTTAAGGACTCTTAACTTGTATTCTGTTAAAGGCAGACTAATTAGGCAATGATTTAATCAAATATTGACAAATTTTTCATAATTCATGTGTGCTGATCCCTGAGGATCTATTTGTTGGTGAGACTTATGCTGCTGCTAGGGGTCACCCATTTCAAATTGCAGTCACAAGATGCCGGCTTGATTTGTGAAAGAGGTTCTTTAATTTGAGATTAGTGAACCTTTGGAATTGATTGCCGGCCTCAGTGGTCTGCTTAGAAGGTCTTGCCTCATTCAAATCTGCACTTACATCTCACCTTAGTGACCTTCTATTTGATGTTTACTAGTCCCCTCTTACTTTGGCCATCCATGTACTCCATGTTCTCTATTTTCTTATTTTTATTATAACAAGCTGCTTATGGTGCACCTTCCAACCCTTTCATAACATTGCTTTCTTTCTGTACTATATCTTTTTTCGTGGTTGGCGCACCAGCAGTGTGTGGCTTCCTCGGTCCCTGTACCGAGCAATCACAGTCAGGGTCCGGGAAGCCCACCAGGTAAGAATACCAGGTAAGTAGTAATAACAGTAGCATCTTATTATAGTTACATTACTACTACTACTCCTCCTCCTCCTCCTCCTCCCATACCCTAACCTTTCCTTCCTTTCCTCGTCCTGCCTTCCTTCCTAACCTAGCCTTCCCTCCTCCTCCTCCTCCTCCAGTCCAACAGCTGCCACCATATTGTTACAGGTAATGCTGAGTGCCTTGGAGTGCGTGGAGGTGCTGGCTGAGGTGTCTGCCAACCAGCTGTGGGGCGAGATGGGACGCTGGGGGGTGGTGGCGACCATACAGCTGACCAAGTGAGAGAGAGAGAGAGAGAGAGAGAGAGAGAGAGAGAGAGAGAGTGAGAGTGAGAGTGTGTGTGTGTGTGTGTGTGATAAAATGAACATGTTAAGGAAGGAAGTGATAGAAATGTAACCTTAACTTAACCTAACACTCCTTATATCCTTCTCACTCCCTCTCTCCCTCCCTCCCTTCCCTCACACCTTCCCTCCCTTCCCTCACCCTCCCTCCCACTCCCTCTCACTCCCTCCCACTCCCTCTCAGATGCATCGGGCGGTTCCTGTTGCTGGCGTGGGGTAAGGAGAGTCCCCTGGTCCCCTCTCCTCCTATCAAACCGCTAGACAGAAGGAATGCAGTGAAGGATAGACAGCAGAGGCTCATGGCGGCAGCATCCTCAGCCCAGTGTTCAGGTAGGAGGGAAGGATGGAGGGAAGGAAGGAAGGATAGATGGAGGGAAGGGAGGAAGGAAGGAAAGATAATACAGATTTCATTGCCTCCTCTTCCTCTTTTCATCCCTATCTCTTCTTTATATAAACTAACACCTCCTCTTCACGCCCACAGAGATCGTGCGTCTTCCCCATAGCGGGCGTGTGATGCGGTCCCTAGCAGCGGCCCCCCCCCACCACCAACGCACCCTCATCCCGCCCCCGCAGACGCACCCCAACCACACGCAGAGACGAGAGTGTAAACAGAGGCTGCCATTACATCTACTAGCGGAGGTGAGGAGTGAAGATGATGATGATGATGATGATGATGATGATGATGATGATGATGATGATGATGATGATGATGATGATGATGATGATGATGATGATGATGATGATGATGATGATAATAATGATAATAATAATGTTTTCTCTCGTTAGTCCGTGCACACCTTGCGTCCGCTTTGCCACCTGGTGAGTATGTACGTGTGTGGCACTACCTCCTGGGCACCCTGGGCACTGGCACTCACCCTAGACTACACCAGGTGGGTACAACGGGGGGGGGAGGAGGGGGGGGAGGGTGATAATTGGGTTGTTTACGTAATGATGTATTTTATTATATTTATTTTTATTGATTATTTGATTTGATTTGATTTTTTTGTCTCTCTCTCTCTTCACCTCGACACACTCTTCCTCTCGCTTCCACTCTCTCTCTCTCTCTCTCTCTCTCCTCCACACACACACACTAATACCCTCTCCTCTCCTTCCTCCCACAGCCTATCGCTCCACACACAGACTCAAGCACACCTCACCCCCAAGGAGAAAGAGGAGCTGCTACGCCGACGCCTCTCCCTCCTCTTCTACCTCATCCGCACACCCGCCTACCAACACTTCACCCGGCAGAGGCTGGAACACACCCTGTCATCCGTGGCCCAGCGCGTTCCCATCCTGCGTTCGGTTGTAAATTCTATGCTTGATTATGTACCGCACTGGCAAGGAATTTATGCTTATACCTGGAGTTGAGTGTGTTAGGGTGTGTGTGTGTGTGTGTGTGTGTGTGTGTGTGTGTGTGTGTGTGGTGTGTGTGTGTTTGTGTGGGGGATGTATGTGTGTTTGTGTTTGTGTGGGGGATGTATGTGTGTGTGTTTGTGTGGGGGATGTATGTGTGTTTGTGTTGGGAGTGTGTGTGTGTGTTTGTGTTTTAGGGATGTATGTGTGTTTGTGTGTGTTTTGGGGCTGATGTATGTGTGTGTGTGTGTGTTTTGGGGATGTATTTGTGTGTGTGTGTGTTGGGATGTATTTGTGTGTGTGTTGGGTGTGTATATATTAGGGGGGTGTATGTGTGTGTGTGTTAGGGGGTGATGTGTGTGTGTTTTGGGGTGATGTGTGTGTGTGTGTGTGTGAAAGAAATTTATCTATATACCATTATAATTTGTTCCAAAGAGAGAGAGAGAGAGAGAGAGAGAGAGCAGACCAAACAATTAATCTATATATTCTATTATTATTCGTTCTAATTCCACATAAATATTTAGTGGTGGTGATAATTCTACCATATAAATAATAATAATAATAAAAATATATAAATAAATAAATATATATATACATAGTCGTTCTATCACCATCACTAAATAAGGTTATTGTACTGTTAAGTTAGGTTAGGTCAGGTCAGGTCAAGTGAGGTCACCAAACATCATTGACCTGACCATTTGGAATTATTATTATTATTATTATTATTATTATTTTGTATATATAATTTGTTTGTAAATATAAATAATGTGGGTTGTGTGTGTGTGTGTGTGTGTGTATGTGTGTGTGTGTGTGTGTGTGTGTGTGTGTGTGTGTGTGTGTCCGAAGGAAATAATAATAATAATAATAATAATAAAAAATTGAAGTTTCCTCATTATAAAAATCTCACAATATTCTTCTTTTTTCATTATTTATTTATTTTTATTTATTTTTTTTTATAATGATTTGCAAAGTGAAAAAAAATAATATGAAATTCCATCAAAACTAAATATTAAAAAACAAAAATTTAAATCCTAAGAAAGTGTAGACAACAGTATGAATTTATATACATACATACATACATGAATACGTACACAGATACATACAGATAAACAATTACGTACATGAAAAGTATAGAAGTCATGAAAATTAGACTTACAGCATAACACACACATACACACACACACACATACATACATACATACATACAGCTAAACCTCTCTAATCCGGCCATTCATATTCCGGATTTCTGATGTATATAAAAAGTTTAATACAAATCCTGTTTATAAATGTAATGAATATTTACTTTCTATAAACACAATGAAAGTCAAAATTCTGAGTACCATTACAAGAAAAATAATAATAATAATAATAATAATAATAATAATAATAATAATAATAATTTCCGTTCAAGACAAAAAAAAAATATTTACATATATATTTTTTCCTTTTCTCCCTAAATAAAGTTGAACGAAAATAAAAATTAAAAATAATAATCATAGTTATATTAAAAAAAAAATAATATATATATACAAAGATAAAATATAGAGAAGGAAATAAAATCTAATATATAAGTGTCAGATTCTGTGTGTGTGTGTGTGTGTGTGTGGTATCAAAGAACACACACATACACACACACCCTACCCTCCTCAAACACACACACACACATACACACACACCCTACCCTCCTCAAACACACATACACACATACACACACACACACACACACACACACACACACCCATCACCCCACAGCCCCCACAGTCGCCACATCCTTCCTATGCTTCACCACAGCACACTTGAGGGCATCGAGGAAGAGGGGCAGGGGCAGCAGGGTAGCCGGGCAGGGGGAGTGCAGGGCATAGGCAAGGAAGGGCAGCCTGCGTAGGGACCGGCCGCTCAACCCTATGCTGAGGCTGGCGGGGCGGGCGGGGAGGAAGAGGAGAGATTAAATGATGATAATAATAGTAATAATAATAATAATAATAATAATCAATACTAATACTCACTCGGCTATCTGTAGTAGTTGGAGAGACAGTTTGGTGGCGTCGTTAGCGATCATGTTCATTGTCTCTAAGTCACGGAGAGAAAAGAGCGTCTCACAGGCCTGTAGGATGCCAGTCTGGGGTGCCAAGGGGTGCCAAGCGGTGCCAAACAGGACCAGACAGTGCCAGACAGGACCAGACAGGACCAGACAGTGCCAAACAGGATTCAAATAGTGCCAAACAGAGACCAAACAGTGTCCCAACAGAGCCAGACAGGGAGGAAAAGTAAACAAACGGTGATTATGATGAGAGAAAAAAACCAAAAATAATAATAAAAAAATACAATATAAATGAATACAACAGCTGGCAATACATCCACCACCCTGCCCCCACCCTTACCCCCACCCCCTGCCCACCCTGCCCCTCCCTGCCCCCTTCCCCTCGCCCCCGCCCCTTACCCTCTGCAGCTCAGCCAGGCAGGAGGTGTAGATCTTGTAGACAGCTGCTCTTGAGGGGAAGCCGATGTATTCCTTAATGTCCGCCCGGTCCACGAAGGCAAGGTCAAGGGTGCCCGAGATGTTGGAGGTGGTGAAGATGAGCACGTTGGAGAACCTGCAGGGGGGGGGGAAGGGGGAGGAGAGGAGGGAAGGGTAGAGGGGAGGGATGGGGAGGGAGGGAGGGAAGGAAAGGGGAGGGTAGGAAGGGAAGGTAAAGGTAAGGTAAGGTAAGGAAAATGAAGAAGAGAAAGACAGTTCAAATTATCCTTTCACACACACATACACACACACACACACACGTACACACACACACACACACACACACACACGTACATACCCATTAATATAGTCAAGCTGGGTTAGTACTGCGTTCACCACCCTGACAGCATCGCTTGGGTCCGCCCCGGAGGCCGAGCTGAGCCGTGCCCTGGCCAGGCTCTCCACCTCATCTATCAACACCACCACCAGGGCTGTCGGGTCCTCTGCCAACTCTACAATCTTACCAAACATCTTCTGCACCAGCTTACCACTCTGGGGGGGGGAGGGGGAGGGGGTGGAGGAGGAGGAGGAGGAGGAGGAGGAGGAGGAGGAAATAGATACAAATATATTTAACGAAAGTATATATAGAGATAGATATAGAAAGGAAAATATGTATCAAAATATATAAAAACAGGAAGATACAAAAAATATATATGTATAAATAAAAGACAAACAGAGACACACACACACACACGCACACACACATAATAATAATAATAATAATAATAATAATAATAATCACCTCTGAGAACCACTTAGAGAATAGTGAATGAGAGTTGATTTCCACCAATTGTGAATACTTGTAACGCGGGTCCAGCCGAACACTTAGTTTGTGGGCCAAGGCCTTGCACAGTGATGTCTTGCCTGGGGGGGGGGAGGAGGAGGAGGAGGAGGAGGAGGAGGAGGAGGAGGAGGAGGTGGTGGTGGTGGTGGTGGTAAGGATATAAGGAAAGAAGGAAAGGTAATGGTAAGAGGAAGGAATAATAGGAAGGAAGGAAAGAGGAGAAGGAGGAGGAGGAGGTGGTAAGGATATAAGGAAAGAAGGAAAGGTAATGGTAAGAGGAAGGGAAGGGAAGAGGAAGAGGAGGAAGAAGAGAAGAAGAGAAAAATAAGAGAGGGAAGGATAAGGAAGACAAGAGGAGGAGGAAGATAATAAGAGAAGTGAAAAGAAAGAAGGGAAGAAAGAGGAGGAGGAAGAGAGGAGGAGGAGGAGGAGGAGGAGAATTTAAAGAATGATTAAATAGTACACACACACACACACACACACACACACATACATACATACATATATATTTTTTCTTATTCAAAATTACAATGATTTTTTTGTTCTATAAATATTTCTCCTAAACCTTCTCTTCCTCCTCCTCCTCCTCCTCCTCCTCCTACAAAATTATCTCTCTCTTAAAACTCCTCCACCTCCTCCTCCTCCTCCTCCTACAAAATTATCTCTCTCTTAAAA
>JAPQNM010002618.1:32500-35000 GCA_029783475.1 Metacarcinus magister | reverse complement strand
CTTGTTTAATAATGAATAATGTTGAATAATGTTGAAAGTTTATTATATTACGTCTTTATTTTCACCACCACCACCACCACCACCACCACCACCACCACCACCACCACCACCACACACCTGCACCACACACCTGCCCAGAATGGTTCACTATACCTGTGGTCACTGCTGGAATTTCACCAAGTGCTGCGGGAAGAAAGGTTTAAGCCACACACGGACAGGGAGGTGAGTGGGAATGGGAATGGGAATGGGAATAGTAGGAATGGGAATAGTGGGAATGGTAGGAATGGTAATAGTAGGAATGGTAATGTAAGTGAGAGATATATGAGAATGAGTAAGATGGGAACGAGAGAAAGATAAATAATACTAACTTCACTTCCTCCTCCTCCTCTTCCTCTTCCTCCTCCTCCTCCTCCTCCTCCTCCTCCTCCTCCTCCTCCTCCTCCTCCTCCTCCTCCTCACCCCCACCCCAACCCCCACCCCCCCCACAGGGCCAGCCGCTCAGCATGGACCAGTTCCGTTGGGTGTTCAACTGTACTCGGATCCCAGGCCAGCGGGTTGACAGCCTTCGCTCGGGCTGGAAGACAAGTGAGTGTTTCCTTAGCCAACCTTGACCTTGTGACCTTAACCATGACCTTTTCTTGACCTCCCATGACCCTCTGTGACCTTGTGTTAGCCTGATGTGACCTTGGTTTGAGTATGAGGTGATTTTGACCCTTACGTGACCTTGGTTGTTATTAGTGTGACCTTGCGTGACCTTATGTTGACCTTGCTTTGACCTTTGTGTTGTAGAGGAGGAAGGTGACTGCCCCCAACACATCGTCATCCTGTGTAAAGGTCGTGTGTGGACCTTCAACCCCTTCGACGCACAAGGTAAGGTCATCGGTGTGCGTGTATGTATGTATGCACACACACACACATACTTGGCTATACACACACAAACTTACACACACACACACACACATGTACGTAATTAAGGCATAAACAAGGTAAGGTCACTATGTAAACACACACACACACACACAAAAAAAAAAAAAATAAATAAATAAATAAAAATAAACATGAAAAAAATAAAAAAATAAAAATCAAACAAAAAAAACACGATGAAAAAATAAAATAAATGAACTAATAAAAAAATTAAAAAAAACACACCTGTACCTAATGAACCCCCCCCCCTTGTGTTGCAGGTGTGCCACTGACCCCGCCTGAGCTAGAGGTGGCACTGCGGCAGGTGTGGGACAGGTGCGAGGCCATGGGACCCGGGCGCAGGTGTGGCGGCGCTCACCTGTGACAAGCGGGAGGTGTGGGCACAGGTAAGGGGGGGGGAGGGGTGTGTGTATTTACCTAGTTGTGGTTTACGGGAGGGGAGTAATCTCATGGTATCCCGTCTCTGTATCCTTTATCTAGTTTCTTCTTAAAAGTATGCACAGTCCCAGCCTTCACAACTTCCTCGCCCAGTTCGTTCCATTTATCTACAACTCTATGAGGAAAACTATACTTCTTGATGTCCCTTCTACAGTTTTCCTTTTTCAACTTTAAACCATGTCCTCTTGTATTCCGTGTATCCAAGGGTAAAAAGTCTTCCCTATCCATGTCCTCCATACCATTCACCATTCTATAGACATTTATCAAATCACCTCTTTCCCTTCTCTCCTCGAGTGTAGTGATTTCTAATCTTTTCAGTCTCTCTTCATAGGTCAAAGTACTCATCTCGGGAACCATCTTCGTAACTGCTCTCTGAACTCTTTCTAACCTTGCAATATTTTTCTTTTTATGGGGAGACCACACGACTGCCGCATATTCCAACCTCGGTCGTACCACGGAAGTCAAAATCTTCTTTATCATCCTTTCATCCAGATACGAAAAGGCCACTCTCATCCTTTTTAATAAATTCATCATCCCACCAGCAATTTTGTGAATATGTTTGTCTGGAGTCAAGTCCTCTGTAACAGTCACTCCCAAATCCACTTCTTCTTTTGATTTCTCCAACCTGACACCATTCATCTCATAATCATATCACACTCTCTTTTGGCTCTTACCAAACTCCATCACCTTGCATTTACTCAAGTTAAATTCCATTTGCCATGATTTACTCCAACTATTGATCTTGTTTAAGTCATTTTGTAGCATCATACAGTCATTTACATTTTCAACTTTCCTCATTAATTTTGCATCATCCGCAAACAGGTTTATGTAACTGTCAACTTCATCACTCAAGTCATTAACGTAAATCACAAACATTAATGGTCCCAACACAGATCCCTGTGGGACACCACTGGTTACCTTGAGCCAAGACCAACACTGCTCACGTATTACTGTTCTCATTTCTCTATCATGAAGATAATCCTCCATCCACTCCAGTAGTTTTCCTCCAATTCCTCCGTACTTTTCAATTTTCCATATTAATCTTCGATGCTGTACTTTATGAAAAGCCTTCTTTAAATCCAGGTATACACCGTCCACCCATCCATCCCTTTCTTGAATAACATCAATCACTTTTGAG
>JAPQNM010002618.1:12500-27500 GCA_029783475.1 Metacarcinus magister | reverse complement strand
ATCCTCCTCCTACTACTACTACTACTACTACTACTACTCCTACTCCTACTCCTACTCCTACTCCTACTCCTACTCCTCCTCCTCCTACTCCTACACCACCTCCACCCCACCTCCACCACCACTTCCTCCAATGTAGTGGTGGTGGTGGTAACTACAGCCTCAGCACCAGTACGGTTGGATACACTCAAGCCTTCGGATGGAGTGGCGGCCATGACACCCAACGGCTATGGCTGTTTCTACTCCATTACTCCTGACAGGTAATAATGGCTGACAAGGGGGGGCGGGGGGGGGGTGAAGGGCTGACTTGCTGACTTAGTGTGTGTGTGTTGGGGTGTTGTGTGCGCAGCGTTTACCAGTTTATACGCACACGACTGATTCCTTGCATAAATTAGTGTGTGTATATGTATTTATTCCCATGTCTGTTCCTTTAAGTAATGTTGGTGTGCGTTCCTTTAGGTTTTCTTTCTTCGTGAGTTACTATGAGTCGTCCAGTGAGTCAGACGGCAACGCATTCATCGCCGCGTTGACTCAATCACTCCGGGAGATGAAGATTCTACTCATGACTCCACGGGCTGCCTTGTGAGTCACCTGTAAGTCACCTAGCAGCCTTGTGAGTCACCTGGCAGCCTTGTGAGTCACCTGTAAGTCATCTGGCAGCCTTGTGAGTCACCTGGCAGCCCTGTGAGTCACCTGTAAGTCATCTGGCAGCCTTGTGAGTCACCTGGCAGCCCTGTGAGTCACCTGGCAGCCCTGAGTCACCTGTAAGTCATCTGGCAGCCTTGTGAGTCACCTGGCAGCTCTCTGTAAGTCACCTGAGTTATACGAGTCAATAAGAGTCGCTATAAGTCACCTGGAATGGCCGTTAAATCACAAGAGTTTATAAGAGTCGCTATAAGTCACCATTGGGTTGTGTTAAGTCACTGTGGGCCATATTATTATTATTTTATTTTTTTCCAATAGGCCTATCACGCTAATTATAGGCCTAGTAATGGTTGGTTGTGTTTAATATTACTTGGTTTTATATATTTATTAGTTTAAGTTTATTAATATATTCTTGTGTTTTATTATATAAGTATTTTTTTTGATTTATTTAGTTTTCGTTTAGCTTTTGTTTTTTTTCATTTAAATTTGAATACGTGAATGTTATGTTATTTATATTATTATTATTATTATTGAATCTATATATTTTGTCAGTGGTTCCAGTTTGTTTATTTATATTTTTAGATGTATACAAAAGTTATATTAATGTTTAAATGTTTATGTTCTGTTCCTTTATACTATTTATAAGATATACTTTCATCTATATTACTACTACTATAACTATATTAATTACCAGTTATAGTTTATTATTATTATATATATTTACCATTTTAATAATTTTTTCTACTACTACTATTACTACTAAGCTGATAATTTTTTACACCTGTCCTTAATTACCTTCATATATAATTACTTGCCTCACCTGTCCTTAATCACCTTACCTGTTTACGCCTCTCTTACCTGATCACCTAAATTAATCTGAACTTTTAAACGAAATTACAAAAGTTAGGTTATAATTACACTAACTAATTAACCTTTACCTTACCTGTTGATCTTGTACTAGTTTTATACAATTGCCTCACGTCCGGTATTAACTAGCACACTAATGACTGCTAATTACTCACACCCAGGTAGTACAGGTAGCCAGGTTTAATTAGCACCTACCTACCTGGCTGGCGGTACAGGTAATAATAACACTAATTAGTTAACACACAGCTAACTTTTCTAGACTCAATTAAAGTGTATTTTTTATGGTTATATAATGTTGTTGTATTTCTTGCAATAAAATGAGCTTTGAAAAATATTGTTAAAGTTGTTAATATTTCCTTCAATTTATTTCTTTAGATGTGAAAATATAGTTTGTGTTTATGTGGTTAAGTTGATTTTGGTTTAATTTCTATATTTTATTTATGGTGTTTATGTAGAATTTTTATATATATATGAAAACAAAATGTATATACTTTCAAATTCAATACTTTTTTTCATTTTTCTTTTTTCATTCCTTTAAGTGTTTCAAAATACAATGAATATTTATTAATAGTCAATGTTTCTCTTTGCATTTATAACTTTTATTTAGAGTTATATAAATAAATAGTTTGAATTATTTTTACAAGTACAATTTCAATAACTAGTTTTTTCTTCTTCTAAAATCTTTCTCAACTGATTCAAAAAATATACAATGAAAAAATTATAACTTCTATCATAAAAAGTCATATATATAAATTTCTTACAATTTCAATATTTTTACAATTATACAACGGTTGAAAATTAGCAAAAAATAAATAAATAATAAATAAATGAATAAATAGACGAATCCAATGATCTTCAGGTGTATTAACGATCACACACACACACACACACAGGTAGCCCAGCAGGTGTACACGCGTCCACACACACACACCTGCCTCACCACCATCACCTGTCAAGTAATTAAACAAACATTAGTTCATCCACACACAAACAAACAAACAAACAATAATCAACTACAAATATCAGAAAAGATTAAGCCAATATCTCTCTCAGGTGTCGAGACGGTAAAGTTATCATCATTAAGACCTAATTACCACACTTGTACAGGTAAATTGGATTACACTCACCTGGGCGGAGTAATTAGCTGGTTCTGGGCAGGTGAAGGTGATGATGCAGAGGTGAGCACTGTGGCAATGCACCTCTACCTTAATGATTAGTCAGCACAGCACGGCAGGACAGGTAATTAGCCAGTACACCTGTTAAGTAGAGTCATTAGTTAATAGTCTAAGGTAATATATAGTAATTTATCTATCTAAGAATTTGCATAAAAAAGTATATTAATTATCTTTCTTTAATTGGTATATAAATTTCTCTATAAATCTGTATATGATAAACTAAACTATATTTCTTTCTCTCTCTCTCTCTCTGAACTGGAAATAGAAAGAAAATCTATTAATGTTATCTATCTATCTCTATATCAACACTATCTCTATCTCCCTCCCCCTCTCTCTCTCTCTCGATCTTTAAACCAGATTATCTCTATGAACTGTAAATAATAAAAAGCAAATCTATCTCTTCTATCTATCTATCAAATATATTAATACCAGTCTATTCATCTATCGAACTATATTTCTATCTCTATCTCACTCTCTCTAAGTCACATTAACTCTCTTTCTCTATATGAACTGTAAATAATAAAAAGCAAATCTATTTCTTATTACACTATTAATCTCATCTATCAAACTTAACTATCTATTCAAATATATAAAAATCTAACCTAATCTAATCTAGCTAAGTCTTCCTTCCTTCCTTCCTTCACCTCTATGGCGCCAAATTAAACCGAACAGCCTATTACTAACCTAACTATCTATAACTACCAATAAAAACCTAACTATTTATCTATCCAAACATATAAAAACCTAACTATCTATTCAAATATATAAGAACCTAACCTAACTTTCCATCCATCTAGCTAACTCTTCCTTCCTTTCTTCCTTCCGTTGTGGCGCCAAATTAAACCGAACAGCCTATTATTAAGGCTGGCCGGAGCTATGTTAGAGCCTCAAGGTCACTCTGGCAGGCAATTAAAAGTAGCAGGGCCGAGGGGAGGCGCACTGCTACAGAGTGTGCCTGCGTGTGTGTGTGTGTGTATAGGGGAGAGGGAAGAGAATGTTTGTGTGTGTGTGTAGAGGGAAAGGAAAGTGTGTGTGTGTGTGTGGTGGTGAGAGTTGTGGGAGGAAGCGTGTGTGTGTGGTGGGTATAGAAGGAAAGGAAAGAGTGCATGTATGTATGTGTGTAGAGAGGAATGAATGAATGTATGTATGTATGTATGTATGTATGTATGTGTGTGTGTGTGTGTGTGTGTGTGTAGAGGTAGAAGTGTACAAGTGTGTTAGAGAAAAAATAAATAAATACATAAAATAATTACACTTACCTAGCCAAAAATAGAGGAAGAAGAGGAGGAGGAGGAGGAAGAGGGTAGTGGTGGTCAGCCTTCACCTACCCTCCCCCCACACACACAAGGTCAATGATACCATCTGTAAGGTCAAACAAGGTCAAAATTATAAACCAATACTAAATAAATAAATAAATAAATTACAAATATCTATCCATCTTATCTATTACTATTTGTTTGTTTGTTAGTTTGTCTGCCACACAAACGGCACAAACACTCCCATGTATATACTAGGTGAGGTTTGCTTCCTAGGGGCAGCCTGTTAGGTCACTCTGGCCTCACCTCACGGCACCTCTCACTCTAGGAGGCAGAGTGGCGGTGTGGCGGAGGGGGCGTAGGGGGGAGAGAGAGGAGGAGAGAAGGGTGATGGAGAGTAGGAAAGGAGGAAAGGAATGTAAGGGGAGAGGGAAGGAAGAATAGGAAGAGAGGAGGAAGGAGATAGGAGATAGGGATAGAGTAGGAAAGGAGGAAAGGAATGTAAGGGAAGAGGGAAGGAAGGAAGGAAGGAAGGAAGGAAGAAGAGAAGAGAGGAGGAAGAGAAAGGAAGGAAGGGGAGGAGAGATAAAGGAAGGGAAGAGGAAGAGGAAGAGAAAGAAAGGAAGGAAGGGGAAGGAAGAATAGGAAGAGAGAAGAGGAGGAAGAGAAAGGAAGGAAGGGGAGGAGAGATAAAGGAAGGGAAGAGGAAGAGGAGGAAAGAAAGAAGGAAGGGGAAGGAAGAATAGGAAGAGAAAGGAGAGAAGAGGAGGAAGAGAAGGAAGGAAGGGGAGGAGAGATAAAGGAAGAGAAGAGGAGAAAGAAGAGAAAGAAACACTATCTTATAAACATTAATTTCGTTTATCATTCAATCTTTCCTCTTTTGCATTCAGAAATATAATAAAAGTTTGAAAAAATTCCTCTTACCTTAACGTTCCATTCCATTGCGTTCCGGTCCGTTCCGTTCCATCAGCCTGGTAGTTCCGTTGGGCGGCGTGTGGTGGAACAGTAACCAACACACACACACACACGCTGCTTCACCCTGTGGTTAAACAGAAGTTATGGTAAAAAGTGAAATTTCGATCAAACCGAAAACAAAACAAAATAGTAATAAAAATGCATTCAATTACCTATAAATTCTAACGGTAAAATTTGAAATCTTCACTATAATGGCGTGTTTACGATTTAACATGGCGTCTGCACCTCGTTCAACTCCCTACTTATAACATGAATTATCTAGAGCATTCAGGTGAAGATTTAAAACAATACCGTTCCTTACTCCACCTTCTAGCATCTATACACGGTCCTACTACTACTACACTCTCAAGGTTTGTGGTGCCGTGTGACCGCAATTTTAACCTAACACTGCATATTTGACCTTGAAAACAACTACTACTCAATCCCACACAATCATCCTTCCTTGCTCCACCCTCTCGTACTGGTTTGTGTGGTGCCGTGTGACCGCCCAGCCATGAAGACGTGGGCGGGGCATATGGTCTACCCAAGTCACTCTACGAAGCACATTAGCACCGGCGACGCACACAGCATGGCCGGTGACTCTTGCCTTCGCTTACACACACACACACACACACGTACATAGATATCTTTCCATGTACACTAGGTCAATACATACATACATACACGCTTAACTAGGTAAATATACATACACATACATGACCTAATTAGTATTCTTATCTTCCTTCCTATCTATCTATCTTCTTTCTTCCCTCTCTACCTCCTTCCCTTCCATTTCTTCCTATATAAACAAGCACATTTCTCTCTCCATTTCTTTATTTTCTCTCTAACTTCCCTCCCTCCCTTCCTCCTTCTTCTCCCAGCTATCCTCCCTATATTTTCCTCCCTCCCTTTCTCTCCTTCCCTGCCACACTCCCTTCCTAACCTTATATATCTCTCTCCCTTCCTAACCTTATATTTCTCTCTCCGTCACCCTCCCTTCCTAACCTTCTCTCCTTGCCTCCCTTCTCCTTCTCTGCTACACTCCCTATCTTTCCTCCCTCCCTCCCTTCCTCCCTATTCTCCCTGCCACCCTCCCTTATAGATACGGCTGCGAGGTGGGTGCAGGTACTAAGGGCGTAACAGGAACTACCACGTGTACACACCTCAAGGCACTCTACCCTCCGTTCACCTACAATGCTATTTCTACATACCTCAATTATAGTTAAAACAGCTTAAAATATCACATTCCTAGGCCTATATATATGTTAAATGAAGCCTATTTAAGCTTCATCTACCTTTATAGTCATCCATGTAGGCCTAAAACATCCATAATAAGAATACTAATAGGTAATTTCTAAGACCTATTTATCACGTTCATTTTCTCTAAGTATATAATAATTAATCACCTGTTATTTCTCCTTCAATAGGCTAACAATGCATGCCTACAAGGTTGATGATGGTTAATTAGCGATGATGGTGATGGAGTTAATAGATACACGTGGATATTTACCGGAGGGAGATGTGGTGACGTGTCGGCCATGTTGAGGAGGAGAGAGTGGAAGGAGGGAAGGTGAGGCTGTGTAGATATCACTTTGTATTTATGTTGTTAATGGAGGTTTTTATGATGTTTTGTGTATGGTAAATTATATGGTTTGTTTTTGTTTCTATAAGTTTGTTGTGTAAATGTGTTGTTGTGGTTTTGGTATAATTGTTGGTGATTGTTTGGTTCCAATATTTTCTTGTTTTTATTGTTATTTGGTGTTTAATGTAGTTTTTGTTGGTTATTGTTTAGTTTTGTTATTTTTTTGTATAGTTAGAGATGCATTTAAGGTTGTTATTATCATTATTGTTACATATACAGAGTAACTCAAGAACATCACTCTCATAAAAGTGTAATCATTACTCGTTTATCAATAAACAAAAAAGAATTTGAATCATATTATTCTGATACATATTACTTTTCTATTTTTTTTCACCTAAACACATAGATTTTGACAATCTCAGGTGATTCATTAAATTTGAATAACTGATGTAATAGTAAATACTTTTTGAAGCACTCTGTTTGGGTTTGTTATGAGTCACAATAACAAGTTCGGCGCCACAACAATATTGAAATAATTAAAGATAAAAATGAGAGTTGAGTCAATAAACATTAATAACTTTTCTTTTTAAAATAAGAACAATGTAAATATAATAATAAAAAAAACATATATACAAAAAATATAAATCAAAATAACAGATTCGGCAACACAACTTTACATTTATAACACCAAATACAACCTTTTTAAGATACAACGACGAATATAAAGAAACATATATATTTTTTTACACCTAAATCCATGTAAATATCTTAACAAAAACCCTTAGTTAGAAAAAATAACAATATGATAGATGTCAACACAACTCCAACCCAAGTCAGCTGAGAGGGAAGGAGAGATAAATATTTTCCTCTTTATATTTTAGTGAATTTCTCCTCCATTATGTTTGCAGGACTTTCCTCCAACAACGCACAAGGTAAGGGAGGAATAAAGGATAACAGGAGGAGAAGGAAGGAAGGAGAGAGGAAGAAATAAAGGAGATAATGACGATAATGATAAGACAATCAAATATATGTAATTGTAAATATTTTTGTTATTTATATTTTTTCGTATTGATATTTATTTGTTTTTTGGTGATTTTTAGGTCAATATAATTATGTTTTTGTTATTGTTAATGTTATAATTGTTGTGTTTGTTGATTATATTGAAATTGTTGATATATTTACGTATTCTTTTGTTGATATAATTAAAACATTTCTTATTTATTTGCTTATTCCTCTTTTTCTCTTCCTTTCTTACTTTTTCTCTATTATTTCCTTCCTTCCTTCCTTCCTTCCTTCCTTCTTTGTGTAATCTTGTTTCTTATCTTTCTTCTTTCTTTCCTTCCTCCCTTCCTTATGCACTCCTCTCTCTCTCTCTCTCTCTCTCTCTCTCTCTCTCTCTCTCTCTCTCTCTCTCTCTCTCTCTCTCTCTCTCTCTCTCTCTCACACAGATCACAATCGGCCCGAGTTATATGAAGAAGTAAAGTTATATACAAATGCAAGGGAGAGAGAAAAGTAAGTAGTAGTAGTAGTAGTAGTAGTAGTAGTAGTAGTAGTGGTGGTGGTGGTGGTGGTGGTGGTAGTAGTAGTAGTAGTAGTAGTAGTAGTATTAGTGGTAGTAGTAGTAGTAAGTAGTAGTAGTAGTAGTAGTAGTAAGTAGTAGTAGTAGTAGTGGTAGTAGTAGTAGTAGTAATAGTAGTAGTAGTAGTAGTAGTAGTAGTAGTAGTAGTAGTAGTAGTAGTAGTAGTAGTAATAATAGTAAGTAGTAGTAGTAGTAGTAGTAGTAGTAGTAGTAGTAGTAGTAGTAGTAGTAGTAATAGTAGTAGTAGTAGTAGTAGTAGTAGTAGTAGTAGTAGTAGTTGTAGTAGTAGTAGTAGTAGTAGTAGTAGTGGTAGTAGTAGTAGTAGTAGTATAGTAGTAGTAGTAGTAGTAGTAGTAGTAGTAGTATACAATGAATATAAAGAAAAATAACTAAAATATATACACATTAAATAAAAAAAATAGATGTAATACAATAATAATAAAATATAATACAATCACAACCTAATTTTTCATTCATATTTGTGTCTATACATAATAATAATAATAATAATAATAATGATAATAATGATGTTTTTTTTCCAGGTATGATAACTTTGCAGAGCTGTACGCCGTCATTAACACATTGCAGTCATTAGAGAAGATGTATATTAAGGTAAGAGAGAGAGAGAGAGAGAGAGAGAATTCTAACTTTGTATATATATATGTTAAGAAAATGAGGAAAATTGAGAGAGAGAGATAGAAAGAGAAAAATAATTAAAATAGATGTAATTTAATACTTGATCTTCCTCCTCCTCCTTCTCTCCTCCTCCTTCTCCTCCTCCTCCTCCTCCTCCTTCTCCTCCAATCTCCTTCTCCTACTCTTCCTCTTCTACCTCCTATTCTACCTCCTACATTTTCACTTCTCTTACTGCTCCTATATTCCCTGCTATTCCTCCTCCTCCTCCTCCTCCTCCTCTTCCTCTTCTACCTCCTACATCTTCACTTCTCTTACTGTCTCCTATCTTCCCTGCTATTCCTCCTCCACCACCACCACCACCACCACCACCACCACCACCACCACCCACCAGGACGTGGTGCCGCCCAAGGAGTACACGGCGTGGTGCAGTAAGCTGTTGGTGCAGTACAAGGCCGCGTTCAAACTGGTGCAGTGTGAGGAGCATCCCAGCGTAGAGAATTTTGTTAAGAAGTATAAAGTGAGTGTGTTGGAGGGGTTTGAGGGGGTTAGGGGGGGGTGAGGGGGGTGGGTGGGTGGGGGTGAGAGGTGGAGGAAGGCTGTGTGTGTGTGTGTGTGTGTGTGGGTGTGTGTGGGGGGGTAGGAAAGGGGTGTGTGTGTGTATGTGTGTGTTTTGTTATTTTTCATCCTATATCATTATTAATCTTTACCTCCTCCACCTCCTCCTCCACCTCCACCTCCTCCTCCTCCTCCTCCTCCTCCTCCTCCTCCTCCTCCTCCAGCTGGACTGTCCCTGCTGCCCTGGACCGCATCCGAGAAGACCGGCCAATCACCATCAAGGACGACAAGGGAAACACCAGCAAATGCATCGCTGATATTGTCTCGGTGTGTGTGTGTGTGTGTGTGTGTGTGTGTGTGTGTGTGTGTGTGTGTGTGTGTGTGTGTGTGTTTTATATATATTGTCATTTGTTATTTAGTCTTTTATTATTATTATTATTATTGTTTATTACGACAAACCTTACCTAACCTAACCTAACCTAACCTGTCTCTCTCTCCCCTCTCGCTCTCTCTCTGTCGTCTCCCCTCTCTCTCTCTCTCTCGCTCACCCCCCCCTCCCACCCCATAGCTGTTCATCACGGTCATGGACAAGCTGCGGCTGGGTATAAACGCCAACGACGAGCTGCAACCTGACCTCAAGGACCTGCACGAGAACATGAACCGACTCTCTCTCATCCCTCAGGTCGGTTCAGGCGTTTATTATTATTATTATTATTATTATTATTATTATTATAGATTTGATTTATTTATTTATATTTTATTTATTTTTTTTTATATATATATTTTAAGGCTAAAAATTATGTCTATTTTTGCAATTTCTAAGAGTACAAATTCATCTTTTTTTAACTATCTGCCTCCTCCTCCCTCCTCCTCCTCCTCCTCTCCTCCTCCTCCTCCTCTCCTCCTCCTCCTCTTCCTCCTCCTCCTCCTCCTCCTCCTTCTCCTTCCTCCTCCTCCTCCTCCTTCCTCCTTCCTCCTCCTCCTCCTCCTCCTCCTCCTCCTCCTCCTCCTCGCCCCCCCCACAGGAGTTTGACGGCCGGCTCAAGGTCAAGGAGTGGATCGGCACCCTAGAAGGCATGACGGCCGACGAGACTCTATCCGAAACACAAGTCCGACAGATGATTTTTGACCTGGAGTCCGCCTACAATGCTTTCAATAGGCTCCTGCAACACACTTAGATTTAGGCCTAGGCTCGCTCTAATTTTTTTTCTCTCTCTCGCTCTTTCTCTCTCTCTCTCTCTGCTGTCTGTCTCTCTCTCTCTCTCTCTCTCTCTCTCTCTCTCTCTTTAATAGTTAGATATATTGTGTGTGTGTGTGTGTGTGTGGGTGTGTGTGTGTGGTGTGTGTGTGTGTGTGTGTGTGTGTGTGTGTGTGTGTGTGTGTGTGTGTGTAAGTTCACTAAATAAAGAAAGTGAGATAGTGAAAAAGAAAGAAAGAAAGAAATGAAGAAATGTATATATTATTATTATTGTTATTATTATTATTATTATTATTATTATTATTATTATTATTATTTTTTACATCCAGTCAGGAATTGAAAATGTTTATACAATGAAAATGTATTATATTATATTACGTAATTCTAAGGTTTTTGTTCATTAATAAACACACACACACACACACACACACACACACACACACACACCACACACACCCACACACACACACACACACACACACACACACACACACACACACACCATGTATAATAACCTATGTTTATATTCGTAAATCAATAAATAAATAAAAAACATATATCATTTATCAATCAGTTATATAATATTTCCTTTAGTTATAAGTGTGTTTAGGAAGATTTGAATATACTTAACAATATACTACAGTTATTTAAGGCTTCAATAACTATTTATACACCTAATTAAAACTCTCTCTCTCTCTCTCTCTCTCTCTCTCTCTCTCCTCTCTCTCTCTCTCTCTCTCTCTCTCTGATCAACACAAACATATTAATTCACGTTGTAAATAACTTGTTTTGATTGGGTGTTCAGAATGCAAGGGTGTGGTGTAGGGTGAGTGACCTGAGGGGGGGCGGGGGGGCGGGGGGGGGCACACCAGGTCAAGGTCACTACCCACACTAGGGCGGTAATGTGACCTGAGCTGCGGTGACAAGTGTGGTGGAATAGGAATTAAATATATATACATAAGTTTGCGTAAAATTGTATTCCTTAATTTTATGGTATAATTTTAGTCCTATTTTTGTTCACAATTATACATTCTGACACTAATGCATAAAAAAAACAACAATCATTATTCATAAGAACATTATACGTTAATTTAAAAGACCGTTTCACTCTACCTGGCCTTAACGAGATGCTGATTGGTCTCGCTCTAAAAATAATTGGAAGGAACCACTAACTGTATGGAGTCACTGTTTTACCCTTGAATCACAAACCTAATTATGTCTGAAAATAAGTTACGTTTATTTATTTATTTATTTATTTATTTAATCCGTTACCCGTGGCTGTCTTCATGGATGGTTAGCCTTTGCCCGTTAGTAGTGCAGGTTTGATTTTGAAAGTGACTCCTCGGTACATATAGATAGCCTCATGCTGCCAGTGGAAGCTCCTCACGCATATAACATTGCAGTCCCGTCGAGGATGGTGTTACGGCAGCATGGGGGTGATCTGAGGCCACTCGGCGGTAGTATTAGCAAAGGAAAGTGGACAGCAGGTATCGGGACTCCAACGCGGGACTGTGAGCTGGTGTGTCCGGCCGCTAGCCACTAGACCACCACCACCGCCTAGGAAGGTTAGGAAGGTAAGGTTAGGTTAGGTTAGGTAAGGTTAGGTAAGGTTAGGTTAGGTAAGGTTAGGTTAGGTAAGGTTAGGTAAGGTAAGGTTAGGTAAGGTTAGGTTAGGTTAGGTAGGTAAGGTTAGGTTAGGTAAGGTTAGGTAAGGAAGGTTAGGTAAGGTTAGGTAAGTTAGGTTAGGTAAGGTTAGGTAAGGTTAAGTAAGGTTAGGTAAGGTTAGTAAGGTTAGGTAAGGTTAGGTAAGGTTAGGTAAGGTTAGGTAAGGTTAGGTAAGGTAGTAAGGTTAGGTAAGGAAAGTTAGGTAAGGAACAACACTAATACAATACAATACACTATAATACAACTTTAATACAACACTTCTGAGTAGAGTTCGTAGACCTAAACTAAGATATGTCGGTAAATATTTGTATGTATACGTATATTTTATAAAACGAAGTGCTTAGAGATACGGCAGCTGTACCGCGTTGTCATGTGCTATTGGTACGGCAGTGTGCCTTATTACTGACCTGGTAAAGCATCTTGCAAGTTAGGTTAGGTTTGGGTTAGGTTAGGTTAGGTTAGGTTAGGTTCAGTTATATAAGATTTTTACCCATAAGTTAAGCATCTATAACCGAGCTTTTGTTAGGTTAGGTTAGGTTAGGTTAGGTTATATAAGTTTTTTGTATTTTATTACCCAAAAGTTAGGCACGTGCCGTATCTATAAGCGAATACTATGAAGCTGCCGTATCTATAAGCGAGCACTATGAAGATACAGCTGCCGTATCTATAAGCGAACACTATGAAGGTACAGCTGCCGTACCTGTAAGCTGTGTTGTGTCTTAAAGGAATATTTTATACATGATGAAGTTAATTTGGGTAATGAATATTTTCTGTTCGTATCCTCCTTGTATAATATTATTCACTTGTATAATATTTCCCAGTGTAGAAAATGGAACAATTTTGATTTCCTACATTAAGAAGAAGAAAAAAAAAAGTACTATATATATACAAACAAATAAATGAATAAATGATTGTTAAAAAGTCAAAATAAGTTGTCTTGTTTATTGCTGAATTATTTTGGTCAATTTTTATTTCCACACAAACTATAAATGTGCTTTGAAAATAGGTTAGGAAGGTTAGGTTAGGTTAGGTTAGGTTAGGTTAGGTTAGGTTAGGTTAGGTTAGGTTAGGTTAGATTAGGTTAGGTTAGATAAGGTTAGGTTAGGTTAGGTTAGGTTAGGTTAGGTTATGTTAGGTTAGGATATGTTAGATTAAGAACATTAGGTTAGGTTAGGAAGGTTAGGTTAGGTTAGGTTAGGAAGGTTAGATTAGGTTAGGTTAGGTTAGGTTAGGTTAGGTTAGGTAAGGTTAGGAAGTTTAGATAGTTAGGTTAGGAAGGTTAGGTTAGGTTAGGTTAGGTTAGGTTAGGTTAGGTTAGGAAGGTTAGGTTAGGTTAGGTTAGGTTAGGTTAGGTTAGGTTAGGAAGTTTAGATAGTTAGGTTAGGTTAGGTTAGGTTAGGTTAGGTTAGGTTAGGTTAGGTTAGGTTAGGTTAGGTTAGGTTAGGAAGTTTAGATAGTTAGGTTAGGAAGGTTAGGAAAGCTAGATAAGATTAGGTTAGGTTAGGTTAGGTTAGGTTAGGTTAGGTTAGGTTAGGTTAGGTTAGGAAGTTTAGATAAAGTTAGGTTAGGAAGGTTAGGAAAGCTAGATAAGATTAGGTTAGGTTAGGTTAGGTTAGGTTAGGTTAGGTTAGGTTAGGTTAGGTTAGGAAGGTTAGGTAAGGTTAGGTTAGGTTAGGTTAGGTTAGGTTAGGTTTGGTTAGATAAGGTTAGGTTAGGTTAGGTTAGGTTAGGAAGGTTAGATAAGGTTAGGTTAGGCAAGGTTAGGTTAGGAAGGAAGGAAGATAAATATATAATAGGTGAGGAAGGTTAAATAAGGTTAGGTTAGGAAAGTTAGGTTAGGAAGGTTAGGAAGGAAGGGAAGATAAAGATATAAGATAAAAATAAAGAAAAAAAGAAAGTATTATAAACAGAACGTAAATAATAATAATAATAATAATAATAACAACACTACGAATAGGAAGAGAGAAAAAATGCAATAAACAAAATGAATAAACAAATGAATAAATAAATAAATAAATAAAAACAAAAGATGAAATTTAACATACATAGAATAAAGGAAATAGAAAGTAAATAAATATGATAAAGAAGAAATAAGGAAATAGAGATAAAAATGGAATGAAAATAAAAATGAAAAATGTATTTGTAGTTTTATTCCCAAAGAGAGAGAGAGAGAGAGAGAGAGAGAGAGAGAGAGAGAGAGAGAGAGAGAGAGAGAGAGAGAGAGAGAGAGAGAGAGAGAGAGAGAGAGAGAGAGAGAGAGAGAAGGGACATCTTTGAACAACCACCAAACCTGTTGCACTCTCTCTCTCTCTCTCTCTCTCTCTCTCTCTCTCTCTCTCTCTCTCTCTCTCTCTCTCAGGTTAATCTTGCGGACTGAAGGCTCAACACACACACACACACACACACTGTCTAGCTGCCCGTCTGAGAGAGAGAGAGAGAGAGAGAGAGAGAAAGAAAGAGAGAGAGTTTCCCCTCCCTTCTCTCCTCGCTCCCTGACCTTCCCCTCCGTCGGCACTATGGAAGAGGAGGAGGAGGAAGAGGAGGAGGAGGAAGAGGAAGAGGAAGAGGAGGAGGAGGAGGAGGAGGAGGAGGAAGAGGGGGGGGGACTTAAAGAGACAGAAAGGGGGGGGGGTGTATGAGCCCCCACGCGCCATATTGATCGGAAGGGGAAGAGAGAGAGAGAGAGAGAGAGAGAGAGAGAGAGGGGGGGTGGGGTTGGGGTCCTGGGGGGTTTGTTGTGAGGGGAAAAGAGAAAGAGAGAGAGAGAGAGAGAGAGAGAGAGAGAGAGAGAGAGAGAGAGAGAGAGAGAGAGAGAGAGAGAGAGAGAATTGAGGTGGGGTAGGGTGGGCCAAGCACCGAAAACTACAAGATAAACAAACCCACACACACAC
>JAPQNM010002618.1:0-5000 GCA_029783475.1 Metacarcinus magister | reverse complement strand
CCTCTTCTCATGCTCTTCTTTTCCCTCAATTCCAAAAATATTATCATTATTTCCCTTCTTTTTTTTTTTATTCATCTCCTCTTTTATCAGATCCTCTTTTCTTTCTTCACTTTTTTCCTCCCTTGTCATTCACATATCAATCATCACATCATCTCTTCCATCCTCTTATCCGCATCTTGTCACTCATCTCTTTTTTTCTTTCAATCTCTCACTTTTCTATCCTCTTATTAAACATCATCTCTTTTTCTTGTTTTTCTTTTTTATTTTTTGCATCATCTTTTCAAATCGACTCTTTTTCTCTTTTTTCTTTTCCCTCCATCTTTTTCTTTCTTATTCTCTTTACATCCTCTTTTCCCTATTGATCATTCTATCCATCTCTTGCCTTTATACTTTAATCGTCTTTTTCCCGCAATCCCCTATCCTGCACATAATCAATCCTCATAGACATAGATCATTATAATTCCTCCCCATCTCCTCCCCCTCCATCCTTTTAAATCCCCTCGCTCTCCTACATCATCGTCTTTTTCTTTTTTTTCATCATCTCCCCATCCTTTTTTTTTTTGTCCTCTTTTTTTATCTCTTCTCTTCTTTGTTTTTTTTTTTTCTTTTGTCCTTCTCTTTCATCAAACTCTCTTCTTAATCATCATCTCTGACTCATTCCTACTTTTTTTCCCATCCTCTTTTTTTTTTTGATCTATCATAGATCAGTCTCTTTCCCTCACCTCATCAAGCACTCTTTTCCTCTTTTTTCTTCTTTTTGTTTTCCTTTCTTTTTCTCTTTCAAGTTTTTTTTCATCATCGTCTTTTTTTTTCCACCAACACATCATCTCTTACGTCTTTTTTCTTCCTCTTCAATACTCTTCTCTTTACATCCTCTTTTCCTCATCATCTGACATCATTCCATCAATCTCTTTTTTCTTTTCCTCTTTTCATATTCTTCTCTTTTTCCCTCCTTCCTTCCCCTCTAAGCCTCCCGTCATTTATCCCTCCTCTCTACCCCTCTCCTTTCCTCCGTCTCCGTCATCCTAATTGTACCCAATTCATATTCACATTTTTTTCCCCTTTTTTTTTCCCTCATTGAATTCCTACGGCCAAAATCCTCCACCCTTTTTTCCCCCATACCCCAAATATTGAATTACAATTGTCCACTCCTCTTCTCCCTCCCCTCCTTCCTCCTGGCATCCTCCCTCCTCCTCTCTCGATTCCTCATCCTCGTCCTCTTTTCTTCTTTCATCTAATCTCTATCCAAACATCATCTTCTTTTTTACTCTTTCTTCTTTTTCCTCATATCTCATTGGCCTCCTTCAACCTTCCTTCTCCCTTTACATTCATCCCTGTACTCATACTTCCTTCTGCTCCCCTCTCCCGTCTTCCTTATGCTCCGGCTCCCTTATATCGTTCCTCTAACTAACTATACTCTCCTACCTTACTTTACTACTACTACTACTTTTACCTTACTTAAAAATTTACTCTGCACCTTCCCCACTTTATTGACTTACTTCTCACCTCTATGCTTCTACTCTCCCTTTAATACTCTTCTCTTTCGTTCTTGTGTGTTCTTCTTTCCTTGTTATTTACTCTCTTTTTTTTTTTTTCCTTCTTTTTCGTTCTTTCTTGTCTTATCTTATTACCGTCCTTTTTTGTTTCGCTACTCTTTTCCTTTTTCCTTTATTTTGTCTCTTTCATCGTCCCGTAACTTCCCTTTATTTCTTTACGAATTTTGCGTGTCTGCCACTTTTGTTTTTTCCATCTTGCCTGCTTTTTTTTTTCTATTTTTTTGTTTCTTTATTTCTCTCTACTCCTTTTGTCTTTCTTTTCCTCTCCTCCTCCTTGGTTTCCGGTTCGCTCTTGGCTATAATTTTTGCTTGTGTGGCGTCTCGTCTCTCCTCCTCCTCCTCCTCCTCTCCTCCTCCTCCTCCTCCTCGCCTCCTCGCTTCCTCCTCCTCCTCCCCCTATTCCTCCTTCCTCCTTCCTCTTCCTCCTCCTGCCCTCTCTTCCTCCTCCTCTCTCCTACCTTCCCCTCCTCCTCTCCTCCTCCTTTCCCTACCTCCCCCCCTCCTCCTCCTCCTCTCCTTTCCTCCTCCTCCTCCTCCCTCCTCCTCCTCCTTCCTGCTCCTCCTCCCATTCCCTCCTCTTCTCCGTGCCTTGCCTCCTCCTCCCTCCTCTCTCCCTCCCTCCTCCTTCCGCCTCCTTCCTCCTCCTCCTCCCCTCCTCCTCTCCCCCTCCTCCTCCTCCTACCTCCTCCTCCTCCTCCTCCTCCTCCTCTCCTCCTTCCTCCTTCCTCCTCTCTCCTCCTTCCTACCTCCTCTCCTCCTCCTCCTTTCCCTCCTCCTCTTCCCAACTCCTAGTTCTTCCCCCTCCTCCTCCCCTCTCCCCTCCTCCTCCTCCCCTCCTTTCCTTCCTCCTTCCCCTCCTCCTCCTTGGCTCCTCCCTTCTCCCCTCCTTCCTCTTTCCTTCCGCGCTCCTCTCCCTCCTCCTTCCTCCCGCCCTCCTCACACTCCTCCTCCTCTCCTCCTCCTTCGCCTCCTCCTCTTCCTCCTCCTCTCCTTCCTCCTCCTGCCTCTCTCCTCCTCCTCCTTCCTCCTCCTCCCTGCTTTCCTTCCTTCCTTCCTCTCTCCTCCCTCCTCCTCCTCCTCCTCTTCCTCCCTCTCTCCTCCTCCTACCTCCCTCCTCTCCCCTACCTCCTCCTCCTTCCTCCTCCTCCTCCTCCTCTCCTTCCTCCCCTCTGTCCTCTCCTCCTCTCCCTCCTCCTCCCTCCCCTCCTCCTCCCTCTCTACTCTCCTCCTTCCTCCTCCCCCCCTCTCCTTCTCCTCCTTTTCTCCTGTCTCTAATTACTCCTGCCTACCTTTTTCGCTCTCTCTCCTCCTCCTCGCTTCCTCTCCTGTCCTCCTCCTGGCTCCTCCCCTCCTCTCCTCCTCCTCCTCCTCCCCTTCCTGCTGCCTCCTCGCCTCGCTCCTTCCTCCTCCTCCGCTTCTCCCCTCCTTCCTCCTTCCCTTCCTCCTCCTCTCCCCTCCTCCTGCTGCCTCCTCTCCTCTTCTCTCCTCCTCCTCCTCCTCCTTCTCCTTCCTCCTCCTTTCCTCCTCCTCCTCTCCTTCTTCCTATCCTCTCTCCTCTCCTGTTTCCTATCCTTCTCCTCTGCCTCTCCTCTCCTCCCCTCTCTCCTCCTCTCCTCCTTCCTCCTTCCTCTCCTCCTCTTCCTCCTCCCTCCCTCCTTCCTTCCCTCCTTCTTCCTCTTCCTTCCTCGCTTCTCCTTCCCTCCTGTCCTCCTCCTCCTCCTCTCCTCCTTCACTCCTTCCTCTCTTCGATTCAGTTTTTTTTCCTCCCTCTCGCGTCCTTCTCCCCTTCCGGCG
Source organism: Metacarcinus magister (assembly GCA_029783475.1). Taxonomy (NCBI): domain Eukaryota; kingdom Metazoa; phylum Arthropoda; class Malacostraca; order Decapoda; family Cancridae; genus Metacarcinus; species Metacarcinus magister. The sequence goes on along the minus strand of JAPQNM010002618.1, from coordinate 1,650 downwards.
TCTGTTCTTTTTCGTCTCTTCTATGGGCCCTCTACTCTATCTGCATCCTCCCTCATATCCCTTGGTGCTGCCATCCTTATTCCTGTGAGCGCATTCTACTACTCTAGGTGTTGGCCATCTTAGCTAAGTGCCTTCGCTAATTCCCTCCTACCATTTCGGTGTCCCCTCGTACTTCTCCCTCCAGATTACCATCATGACGTTTTCTTCCCCGTTAACTCCTATTCTGGTTTTACTCTCCTCTACCTCTTCCTTGATCCGTCTTTCTCCATCCTATCCCTCCTCTCCTCCTCCTCCTCCTCTCATCTGCTCTCTCTCTGATCTTACGACTCGTCAATTCACTTTCACTCCTCATCCCTCCTCGCCTTACCTTCAGTCCTGCCTCCACTTCTGTCTGCTACTCTGAGTTTTGTCCCTCTACTCCTCTCCCTCCTCTCCCTCCTTTCTCTCCCTCCTCATCCTTCCTCTCCTCCTCATCTCTCTCCCTCACTCCTCCTTTCTCCTTCCTCCTTCCTCCTTACTCTCCTCCTTCCACCTTCCTATCCTTCCTCCTCCTCCTTCCTCCTTACTCTTTCTCTCCCTCCTCTCCTTCCTCCCTCCTCTCCTTCCTCCTCCTTCCTCTCCCTCCTCCTCTCCTTCTTCCTCTTCTTTTTCTTCCTCCTCCTCCTCCTTCATCATCTCTTTCCCTCATCCTCCTCTCCCTTCCTCCTTACTCTCCCTCCTCCTCCTCCTCCTCCTCCTCCTCCTCCTCCTCCTCCTCCTCCTCCTCCTCCTCCTCCTCCTCCTCCTCCTCCTCCTCCCTGACGCCCCCATTAGCAGCGGGTATAAAGGCTTAATGATGGCACAGAGGCGGCAATGTTGTAATTTTGAAATATTATAGAAGAGAGAAATTGATTAATGTCTTTGTGTGTGTGTGTGTGTGTGTGTGTGTGTGTGTGTGTGTGTGTGTGTGTGTGTGTGTGTGTTGAAATTGTTGTTGTATAAGTGTATGTATGTATGTATGTGCGTATGTTTGTAGGTATGTATGTATGGATGTAAACCGTTACGTATACATATGTGACAATATTTATTTATTTATTTATTATTATTTATTTATTTATTTATTTATTTATTATTATTATTTATTTATTTATTTATTTATTTATTTATATATAATGTCATACTATTTATTTCAGACTATTTATCAAGATTCATTAACTATTATTCATACATTCCTGAAATAAATAAATAAATAAATAATAATAATAATAATAATAATAATAATAATAATAATAATAATAATAATAAAGGAAAATAATTATTACTCTTACAAAACCGTTTCAGAAATTTTTGAACATAAACAAAAATAAATTATCTCTCTTTTACCGTTAAATTTTGAAATAGTAACGGCCGTTCAGACTATCTATTACTATTACTATTACTATTTATTACTATTTTAAAACATTGATAGACTATTTATTACTATTTTAAAACATTGATGAACTATTTATGTTGAAAGTTGACGTCATTTGAGGCAGAAAAGATTGTTTGATGTTTGTGAAAGTTTGAAATTAACGGAGAAAGGAAAGGAAGGGAAGGGAAGGGAAGGGAAGGGAAGGGAAGGGTAGGGAAGGGTAGGGAAGGGAAGGGAAGGGAAGGGAAGGGAAGGGTAGG
>JAPQNM010002617.1:0-22500 GCA_029783475.1 Metacarcinus magister | reverse complement strand
TATCCACTCCTATGCTGATGACACCACCTTGCATTTTTCAACGTCGTACAACAGACGCCCAACCCAACAAGAATTAAATGACTGAAGGTGAGATGCTATAGGATGCTTAACTTCTGATCTTTCACTTGTTTCTGATTGGGACAGAGCAAACCTAGTTTTGTTCAATGCCTCAAAAACTCAATTTCTACAACTATCTACTCGACATAACCTTCCAGATAACTATCCCTTCTTCTTCAATGACACTCAACTTCCACTCTCCTCCACATTAAACACACGCGGTCTATCCTTTGGTAAAAATCTAAACTGGCAATTTCATATCTCTACTCTTGCTAAATCAGCTTCCCTCTCAGCTGCTTGCTCTGTACAGGGGCCTTATCCGCCCATGTATGGAGTATGGCTCACATGTCTAGGGGGGCTCAACGCATACAGCTCTTCTAAACAGGGTGGAATCTAAAGCTTTTCGCATCATCAACTCTCCTCCTCTAACTGACTTTCCTGATTCTTTAAGTCACCGATGCAATGTTGCATCTTTATCTATCTTCTACCGCTATTTTCATGCTGACTGCTCTTCTGAACTTGCTAACTGCATGCCTCCCTCCCTCCTGCAGCCTCGCTGCACAAGACTTTCTACTTCTTCTCATCCTTATTCTGTCCATCTTCCTAATGCAATAGTTAACCAGTATCTTCACTCTTTCATCCCTTACACTGGTAAACTCTGGAACTCTCTTCCTTTGTCTGTTTTTCCACCTGCCTATGACTTAAACTTTCAAAAGAGGAGTGTCAAGACAACTCTAATGTTAACTGGATCTCCACCCCTTGCTTCTATTCTCCTACTGTCCTCTTTACAGGGTCTGGCGACAAGCGGGATTTTTTTTTTGCTTATTTTTGTTTTCCCTTAACCAGTACCCTTTTAATGTTTAAAAAATAAATAAATAAATAAATAATAATAATAATAATAATAATAATAATAATAATAATGAGGCAAGGCTGTGGGCTCATGCTGAGGTTACAAATACTATACAGTAGTTTCTTGGTTGCTTATACAAGACTGATGTTTACCTATGTTAAAAGTAGTTCATAATTATTACCAGGAATACATGAGTAACAAATATGTATGTATGTATATAGTAATTTATCAGACTGCCACTTCTTGACCTTCACAGTATGGATGTGTTCATCCATGTAAAGTAGATACAGGCTCTACTTTTCATTGTGACCCAGTATGATTTGCTGACCATCCTCAAATCATCAAGTATGTGAAACAGTTTCCTGTAATGGTATGGTGTATGTATGTATGTATGGTGCTTCAATAATCAGTATTATTCGTAAGTGGGTTTTTACAAAATTGATGATTCTTAATTATCTCATAGTGTAGACCTCTGCACACCAAGTAATTTGAATACCATATAAGAACATAAGAGTGAGGAACTACAAGAGGCCTGCCGGCCTACACGTCGCAGTTCCCTTAATCTATCCTTCAAGACTAACTCCACCAGGCATCCCCATCCATAACATTATCCAATCTTCTCTTAAAACTTGCTATCGACTCTGCATTCACGATCTCATAACTAAGTTTGTTCCAATCATCAACTACCCTATTTGCAAAGCAGCATCTACCTATTTCTTTATTAAATCTACACTTTTTTCAGCTTAAACCCATTATTTCTTGTTCTATCTTGTTTGCTTACCATAGGAATTTTATCTATATCCCCTTAATACATAATATGCTAATTGATAATAATGCCACAATAAGTTTTTTTTTACAGTGGGCTCTCATCCACAATTTTTTGTTTGAACGTTTTATCTTTAGGCACAAAGTTGACCTCTACACAATCTTAACTTTCAATGGCAAAAAACTCAACTCTGGACGGGTTTGTTGGCAGAAGCCTTAGCAGCACCCTCTATTGCACCCAAACACTATAGAACAAACAACAACTTGGAGGCATGGCACAGGCGGTTCAAAACGGTAGTTGAACGTTATCACTTGGGAGTGTATTCAATGATAAAGGAATTCATAAACAAAAACCACTACACAGATCAAGAGATGGAGCGATTGATTGCAGGGAACCATTCAACAAAGAAGAAGAAAGAACAAATCCAGAGGGAAGGGAGGCTTGCAACTGTTGTCAGGAAACATGGAACCGTCCTGTTGCGGAGGGTTGTCGGCTACGTAAGGATTGGAACACCTGGACTTGGCTTTGGTAGTTTATTGCTGCACGAGTTGTTAGACACACAAGTAGCTTGTACAGTGGACAGAGAGCCTGGAGATGGTGAGTGATGTGAGAGGGGAGCCACGAGGCTTGACTCCCTGACGTGAGCTGTGGTGTAAGCTAGTGGTAGACTCGTGGTAGACTGATGGTTGACTGACTTAGTGATGTGTGTGTCGGTGGGTTATATTGGGCATCGCGGACCTGGTGGTCACATGAGGTGAGGTCAAGTTAATCTCGACCTCAGCCGCGGTCTCGAGGGAAGTAATTATAGGCTCAGGCTGTGGGTGTGTGTGCATGTGGGTGTGTCGTGTATGTGATTGTCGCTGCTACAGTCCCTCCTGATGAATACCTTCGGGAGATTGCACACAATTTGCATTTCAGTTCAAGAAATGTTAACAACTATGAGATGGAAGATAATTTCAGTGATAGAGAACAAGAATTTCAAACAAGTTTAAGATATTTTAACAATTTAATGGTTCTAGTTTTTTTAAATAAAGTCTTAATAATTTGAAAAATTTTCATATTTTTCTTAAATAAAATTTTAATTATACTAATTTGTCACTCCATCGTTATGTCACTCCTTTAATACGGTATTTATGTCACTCCTTTGTTATGTCACTCCTATGAAATGTCACTCGTTCGATACAGACCTAACATACCACATTCTCCTGCTCACATAAAGTTGACATTGATAATTTGGTTATACCCTGAAAGTTTCAAGGTGAAAGATATGCTTTTTTTATTAATATTTTTTGTGTCAGAGAATGAGTCTCCCTTTAATCACTCTAGTGTCCAAGATAAGGAATATCTATTTTAAGCACACCTATAATTTTTCCATTAACTTTTCTCAACCCAAGATAGTACCTTATCTCCGGTATGTTTCACAAAAGGACGAAGAATAGAAAACAACTTATTTATTCTAAAAGACTGCATAGAAGAAAACCTATGACAAAAAGGAAAATTTGATAAACGGGACCTGCAATGTTTATATGCTTTGAGACAGTGCAGCAGTTAGCCCCTGTATTGTCTGTGACAATATTTAGAGTATTAATTGTTGACGAGTGATTGAAGGGTGTACTTAGCTGGATGGTTGTCTCAGCTGCTTCAGACAATTGTTTATTTGGGTTTGCGAATTACGTTTCTGTATGGTAGATATTAAGTATAATGTGATTTTGTGTTTTATAAAATATATATAATTTGAAGTGTATGTGTTGTGTAATTTGTTCGGGGTACTAGTTTTGTTATAATTTGACTAAATATGTATGACTGTTTCTATGGATGTACTACCAGTTAAGGGAGGGCAGCGTAGTCAAGGTGGAAGGGTGTCTAGCGGGTGCATGGTCATTCATACTCGTGGCTTGGCGCTGTGCTTTGCGATCTGTTATCTGGCTGGCCGCCACTGTTGTTCGGGATTGGGACTGTGTATTACTTAAGATTCATGATAGCTTGTTCCTTGTTATTTATGTGTGTTTTGTAATGTTCAACATTTGACTGATGCCTTACTAGTATTCAAAGTGTTTGCCTTGTGTGTATTGTTACTTAGGCAATATTAAATTTACAGGTTGAAACGCCTGGAATAAAACCGCATTACAGCAGCCTCTTTGAGCTTCATTGAACATCAAACAGCCTCCTCGTATTCATCATCAGAGAAAACGTGAGAAATTAGAGGCGTCACTATAAAAAATCTAATAACCTGAGCCACTAACAGGCGGAGGCCGAACACCAATAAGCCTCCATCAATGCCTACCGGCCACAATAGGTATATGATGTACAATAAAAAAAATAAATAAATAAAAAAATAAATAAATAAATAAATAAAAACTTCGCAAAAGCATATGACTCAGTAGATAGAAAAAAAATTATTGAAAACCTAAAAGGCTACAAAGTACATAAAAATGCAATAGATGTGATAGCAGACACTTACACAGGAGACCAAACAACACTAGAATATGGAAGTGAAAAATAAAACAGAAATAGCATAAGTAGTGGTATTACCGGTTCTACTACAATATTTGAATTGTTAACATACTATATAATAAACAAGTTGGAAAGTGAATGTGAAGGATATCAAGATGATGTATTGAAAATAGTAGCTTTGTTCTTTGCAGATGATGGATTATTACTTGCAAAAACAGTACAAGAAGCCGAGAGAACAATTGATAAATTAGTAAAAGTAGGAGGAGAATGTGCTTTGAATATAAATAAAGCAAAAAGTAACATTCTAATTCTTAATACGAAGGATAAACCAGAAAAACTGAGACATACAGGTGACAAAGGAAATTAAATACCTGGGAATAACAATCAATGACCAGAAAAAATGCTTCATAACACAGAAAAAACAAATAATGCAAAAAGCAAAGAAGATGGCAAACATGACATACACAGTAATAGCCGAGTGTTAATTAGATATTGATTGGGAAAACATATTGGAAGAGTGTGGTGCTACCATCAATACTACACGGAACAAATGTCATACAATTTACAAAATCTGAACTACAAAAAATAGAAAATAGTGTATATAGATACATGCTAGGGGCACCAAGATACGCCCAGGCACCAACACTGAGAGAAGAAATAGGAGCCTCAAGTATGCATAGAATAATAATAAAAGGATACATAAAATATTTCAAGTATGGTATGGAAAGAGAGAAAAATGAGCTGATAAAAATAATAATGCAAAAGAAGATGAAAAGTGGAAATCTGTGGATGAATACAGTGAGGAAATACATTGATGAAGCTGACTTAGGAAGAAAATCAATCAAAGAAACAAGTATCAAGGAAATCAAAGAAAAAATGACAAAATGGGACACAGAAAAATGGAAGAGGGAAGTAAATGAAAAATCAAGTTTATAAATATATAAATCATTTAAAACCGAAATAAAAGAGGAAAGAATATATGGCAATGGCATGTCATCAGTGATTCTCTATAGGGGAAGGACAAATAATCTACAATTAAACAATAGAAAAAGATTCAGTGTAGGTGAAGTGAAATGTGACATGTGTGGGGCAGAACTAGAAGACATCAAACACTTTAATTAGTGGTGTCCTTTTTTCCAGGAAGAAAGAAAAATATAAACTTGCATCGTCCATATGTAGAAAATTCAAACATCTTAGGACAATTATTATTCCAAGAGGAAAACATCAAAAGAACAAAGGAATACTAACATCAAATTTGGAAAAAAGAGAAAAAGAAAAGAAAGAGGACTGACAAACTATAAACAAGAAATTGAAAGAAAATAAGGTAAATATTTGTTTCCTTAACCATTCGATAGTACACGCCATTGTGGTGAAGATGTAAAAAATTACCGAATAAAGATTGCTTTGTTAGCATAACCTCCTCAAAATTTCAGTTAAATAAACCTAACCAAAACTAACCCAACCAAACCTAACTAAACCTAACCAAACTATAAACCTAACGTAACCAAATCTGTAATTGAAGACTCACTTATTCAGCGATGCTTACGATCTGGACAACATGAGGATTCAAGATGATTACAAGACTTGAACGCAAATAAGAAACAAGAAACCTATGACCCACTCACTCACTGAATCTCACTGAAGTTTACGATTTGACATAATGATAACTAAATGCCATTGAAAATAAAGGATTGAGGGCCTTGCGAGCACCGTGTTTATGCGGTGGAATTTGAGGCCTTATGGCCATATGTTAAGCCAAATATAGGTTTCCCAAATTATAGGTACTACTTTTCGCACTATGGAAAGGGTAAACAGACCTTAATTTCAAACTCGGTATGTTAAAATCTGGTTTAGGGAAAGGAAGCGGTTGGTACTCCTGCTCCAAGCATATACGGGTGTCGATGAACAGTTGGTATGCCGCGACAACATTTATTTACATAATTTGGGCGGGAAAGATAAATTGTGTTGTATATGTCACACATTCGTCACCTATCTACCTACCTACCTACTAAAAACTAAAAATATATCACTGCTAATGAGCGAGATTTTCTATTAAGGTTTATAGAAGAGAGGAAAGGTGTATTGTTTGACAAGAGTCACGACTACTGCATCATTAATAACAAGAAAGAGGCATGGGAAGAAATAACAACATTGGGGGATTATTGAGATAAGTTTAGCCTACTAATTTTGAAACACTGACTATTTATTTCTGGGTAGGATATAATGCTTTTACAATGCTAACGGCATAACAGTTACCATTTTGAAATATACAAAACAAAACATATCCCTGCGCTAATGTAACCTAATTAACCTTCCGTGGCTAACCTAACCAAACCAATCCTTGCAGGGCTAATGTAACCTAACTCTAACCCTCCGTGGCTAACTTAACCAAACCAATCCTTGCAGGGCTAATGTAACCTAACTCTAACCATCCGTGGCTAACCAAACCAAACTTATCCCTGCAGGGCTAATGTAACCTAACTCTAACCCTACGTAGCTAACCTAACCAAACTTATCCCTGCAGGGCTAATGTAACCTAACTCTAACCTTCCGTGGCTAACCTAACCAAACTTATCCCTGCAGGGCTAATGTAACCTAACTCTATCCCTACATAGCTAACCTAACAAAACTTATAGCTGCAGGGCTAATGTAACCTAACTAACCCTGCGTGGCTAACCTACCAAATCTATCCTTGCAGGGTTAATGTAACCTAACTAACCCTCTGCGGCTAACCTAACCAAATCTATCCTTGCAGGATTAATGTAACCTAACTAACCCTCCGTGGCTAACCTAACGCTAAGTTTATTTCAATATTATCCCAACATTGTTTAATTCTGCTGGTTATGGGCCTCAAAGAACTCAACAACAGCTGAAGAAGATATGGGAAAACTCAAAGGGGAAGTAAGTAGTGAATAATTGTATTTAATTTTCTTTTTCTGAACCAACATTCGTTGACTAAAGTTATGTATGGTCAAAATTTCTCAATACATGAGACATTGAAGTATTTAACTTCTGAATAGGCATTTCAAACAATAAAAGTGTTTTCTAATACTGCAAATAGACTTCTCATGCTGACAGACATCCCCAGGTGTTGATGTTGACTCGAACTCCAATATAGGGTGTAGCAGCGTCAGTGTTTAGAAATTTACGAATTGTGTTCGTGTTGAGATATTTTGCACACAAAAACTTTCCTTATTTTTTCACAAATATCAGACTAGCATAGGTATGTTTTAAATTGGTAAGTAGTTCATTTGACGATAATAATTACATTTAGGGTTCCCGAAAGACACACCGAAGCAGACTAAAAAGTAGTATTGGAATTCTTTCCATAATTATAGGATTTCCCAAAGTATAGGGCCATGATTACATTTTAACATAACGAATTGAGTATAGACCCTATATTTGGCTTAACATATGGCCGCTAGACCCTATATTTGGCTTAACATATGGCCGTTAAAACACCAACAAGTAACAAACATAATCTGGCTCAAGGTCATGACGTCACTGCAGAAGCTCTATTAAACTTTATTGACATTGATGCTTGATACACTCCCCTCCCTGCACACCCGGTGCTCCCCTGCCTCCAACAGCCAACTCCTTATATATGCACCAGAATTAGTGCCCTACGCGTTATTAATCATGAATAAAAAAATTTTTTTTAATCAAAACACATACCAATCAACCAGAATATAATAGTTTCATCCAGCAGTATGATACTGGTGTACTTCTTAATTTTTACCCCGATTTATGCTCATTGAAAACATTAAATATCTCCGAAATTAGGGATTTGCATCGGAAATGTAGCAAGTAAAAGATTTTTTTCAGAATTTATCAGGTAATGGAAAAAATAACTCATTTCTCTAGAGCATTATTGTAAAAGAAGTGAAATAATACCAACAAGGGGATTTAGTTGACCGACTTGAATGTCTCATAATGAGTAATTAGGTGGACATGTACTGTCCCCAAAATCGTAGTCTCGACCTGCGCAAATGTGTATATGACTTTATGCAGAGTGTACTTGAACGATTGGTCAAACTGCATAGTTCGATGTACAGTACAGAATGACGCTAAATAAATGAGTGCATAATTAAACTAATTATGAATTAAATCAATAACATGGTCCCTAACCTCAGATTGAGTATGACGTGGCACCACCGCAGTTCAATACAACTAACCAGTCTCAACACAACCGGTCTTCCTACCTTGGTATTTTCCTTAGATCACAGTTAGAAGTCATTCCATCCTTTCTAGTAAACCATACTTCCAAAAGCTTTTCAACACCTTCGAAGAAATGGGTATTGTTATCACCAATCATGGTTGCGAGAGTTTGTGACATAGCGGAACACCCACACGAATGCGTGCAACTATTACGGACAAGCAGGAGGAATGGAGGATCACGGCACTGTCTGCGACTGGACTGATGTTGAAGCAGGGTTGCCAGACGGCAGACACTACAGTGGGGAATAAAACAGACTTGCTGTAAGAAAACTTAGAAATGGACATTTGCCAGCCCAAAAAAGGACAGCACTACGATTATAAATAAGTATATATATATATATATATATATATATATATATATATATATATATATATATATATATATATATATCAGTGGCGTATGGTGATTTCTGTCACTGGGTGTGCTGAACAGTGATTCTGTCCATAAATAACATATACCTAATTACTGTCAATTAGCTAGAAGTTAAGGGAAATGCACGTGCTCCCTCGACATTGGCGTCAATGAAACTGAGTTAGTATAACTTGGCAACTCAACTTACTTCCATTGTTTCATCGGTAACAGAGTCCATGACTTAGGTTGCACTTAATCTTTATTTCTGATTGAGTGACTTAATAACATTTGGCTTCATAATAAATACTATATTATCATTTCTGCAAATCTTAATTATGTCCATATAATGAATGGCAAAGACACTTTATACCTTCTAGCCAATATAAAATTTCAGCAGCAAAAACGAACGCAAGCAGTGTGCATTTGTAGAGCCGCACACCCAGCTCCATATTTTCAACAGTCTACCCTCCCACTCCACCGTACGCGTTATGCTACATAATGATACAATTGATTATTGGGTGTGCTGTTCTTCTACAGAACACCTATAGTGCAAAATATTATAACAGGGCTAAAACACAATAAGAAACGTATCGTTTCCCACTTACTGCTGAATTTATTTACAACTATCATGCATTTCTCTCTCTGGCTGAGGGTGTGCAGCGCACACCTAGCAGACCCTGAATATACCCTGAATATATATATATATATATATATATATATATATATATATATACTATATATGTATACATATATATATATATATATATATATATATATATATATATATATATATATACCATATATATGTACATATATATATATATATATATATATATATGTATATATATATATATATATATATATATATAATAATAATAATATGTACATATATATGGTATATATATATATATATATATATATATATATATATATATACATATATATATATATATATATATATATATATATAGTATATATATATATATATATATATATATATATACATATATATATATATATATATATATATATATATATATGTATATATATATATATATATATATATATATATATATATATATATGTAAAATGGGGTAAGAAAAGTGCAAAATGGAAAACTTTGTTTTTCGCAGCAGAATGGTTTAGAATTTTCATACAACCTGGCTTGTTACATTCATTTGGCATTATTACATTATCCATCAGCTGTTCTTAAATCAAGGTCAAATAGTTTTTTTATAATTAATATAATTTGGTGATTTTTTATTCACCGGAAAAGGGGTAAGAAAAAATCATGTAGGGGGAGAACAAAATCATATTTATTTTACTAAAAAAAATCACAAATTGTATAATTTCTATCATGAACATAACTGATATATGATATGTGTGCATCACCAAATAAAAACCATTATTCTTCATGAGATAATAAACAACCTTTTTGTCAATATAAAAAAAGGACCAAATGTACACATATTCTTTGTTATTAGTATGATGTATTATTCATGAATTTTCCTTTACATTCTTTCCAATGACCTTCAGACGAGCATATGCCATTTCATCTGGAAATCGCAAAATGTTTCTCATTGCCACGGGTACTTCTGGTCCATAGAATATGTATTCTGTATCCACGATGTCAATGTCTTTGTCCTTGTTCCTCTCAATCCATGTCCATTTCTTTGGGTCACTAGAAAGATGTTTCTTCCGAAGGCAGTCGATTTCTACTTTCGTCACTGAACCATCATCATTATCAGGAAAAGTTTTTGTTATCTTGCCCCAGTAGTAAACTGTTTTTGGCTCAGTATAATACACTGCGCAATATTTTCCTACTGAGTCATTTGTAATTACAGGAGGGTCTGTTGGAAGCGTTAGTGTCTGTGCATCATCTTCACATTCTATATCACTTTCATCTTTGTTTAAAGTGAAACTGACATCAGAATCAGAATCACTTTCCATTTCTTCCATCTCTTCATCAGTTGTGGTATCAGATAGTGGTTCAGATTCTTTCTTTTTTTTTCTTGGCACTATGTTAAGCTTTCTTTTCTTTTGTGTGTCATGCTCTGTCATTTTCTTGCTACATTCTTCTTGAGTTATGATTTGGCTGTTCATACTAATTTTCCTTCTTGCAATTTGTGGTATTCCACTTCTTCCTCTACTGTGCAAAACTTCTTATAAAGTAGTTTCTCTCTCCTTCTCCACCAAAAGAATGTTGAACTTCATTCCTGTAGGAGCCCTGGCTTGGATTTCATCTACAAAAGTCCTCCAGCTTAAATGTTTAGTATACAAAGCACCTCGTTTTTTTATATCTGTCTTGACATCATCTTGTAGTTCAGTCTTGCTTCCAGTGTCAGTTTCATCCCAATGACTACAGCCAGGTAATGCCTGTTCCTGCAGAGATGTAAGTGCTTCATCTGAGATCTCTCTCTCCACTTCAGATTCAGGAGCTGGTGAAGTGGGATCTTCTGTCATTGTGGCAGCACAATGCTGTGAGAGACTTTCTTGATTTTCAGATGGTGATGATTGTGCTTCTCTATTGTCTCTCTTTTCATGAGTTGTATCATCACCTAGTACAGGATTATTTTCATCATCCCTGGGGCTGCCTCTCTCAATCCACTTCTTGTACGTTTTCATTTTCAAGGGACAAAGACGATCACTCTGGTACTTTTCTGGGTTTAGTGGATATACTCCCGTTGCACAAAATCCTGCCTTTATATTCTCCTGGGAAAGGCCTTCTTGCCAAACTTGACACTACATATTCACAAAGCCTCTCTTTTGCAATGGTGCTCGTGCTCCTGTTTGATGCACATAGCGCATCAATGCTGAATCATAGTAAGATTTCAGTGGGGCAAAGCAAGCAACATCTAATAGTTGTAACAGATCTATACAATGAGCAGGCAGTTTAATAATGGAGATATTCTCTTGAATTGCTGAAAAAAAATCATGTTTGTGGTAAGAAAAAATATAAGCATCTGATATTTTCTTACCCCATGTAAGGTATCATCCTAAGTGTAAAAAAAAATCACCCCCCCCTCCTCACGGATGGGGGTACAAGGGGGAGGGCCCTACATAGGGACTAGTATGGTCTTACTGACTTTTTCTTACCCCAACCTGAGCTCGTCATCGCTCTTGGGGGAAGACTAAATCAAAGTTTACACATGTCACTATAAAGTTTTGCAAAACTTTTTCCCACGTTTTCCAAACTTTTGCGTATAGCAGGTACACATATAAGACAAATATTATGAAACATATATGAAGTCAACTGTACAAAAGCAGACTATATTTATAGGGCAAAATCAAAGCGACTGCTTTGACACAACACTATATAGTAAAGCATGATTTGTTCTTACCCCACTCACCCCTAGATTTTTTCTTACCCCATTTTATATACAGTTTTGAGTGCATTGAAATGTTGAACTCTAACTGTAAAGGAATGAGTCGTGCGTCTGGCAGTGATACAGACGACCCAGTTTACTCAAGGCGATCCATATTATTTCGCTACACCTCCATGATCACGCCGCGTCTGTCCCAGACGAGTGTGGCCTGGTTCTGGACCCATACCCATACCCTGCCGCTCCATCACGTTACGGTGCTGACGGGCCATCGCAGGTTCTCTCCCACGGAGCGTCTGCTGCCAATGCTTGTCCACCTTATAGTGTTGCCGGTGCACCGGTATGCCGTCGCGAAGTTGCCGCCCTGTAGCCAACTGTGCGGGCTATTTGTTCCCTTCCCTCAGAGGTGTATTCAGGTACTGCAGCAGAGCCTTGGGAAACCTGTCATTGTTCAGACTGCCTCCAGGGGTGGTATTGTCGCGGAGAAGCCTCTTTGCTGATTTTACCGCTGCCTCCGCCAGGCCGTTTGATTGGGGGAAGTGTGCCGATGACGTCCTCATGGCAACACCCCAGCTTTCCAAGAATCTGCTCACCTCGTCACTTGTAAGGTTGGTGCCACTATCAATGGAAATGCTTTCTGGGGCGCCCCACCGTGCAAAATACTGCTGGAGCACTGCCGTAATCTTGCTTGACGTGGCGTCGTTGGGCAAGTGGTCGGTTTCCAGCCAACCTGTGCACCTGTCAGCATATGCCAGGTACACCTGCCCTCTGAGCTGGAATAAATCCGCTACTGTGTGCTGGAACGGATACTCAGGTGAGGGTGTAAAGATGAAGGGCTCGGCTGCTTGGGAAGGCGCGTGGACGCTGCACGAGTCGCAGGAGTCACGGACATGCTGCAAGTCACCGTCCATGCCGGGCCAGTATACCGCCTGCCTCGCTCGTCGTTGCATGCTGTCAAGGCCCTGCATGAAGGTTAATCGCCACCCGCCGACGAAGACTCTCCGGAATAACAAGGCGAACAGCTCCCTGGTCGAACGTGTAAGTCACCAGTCCTTGGGAGACAGCTAGCCTGTCCCTCACACCATAGAAGGGGCGCAAGCAAGCTAACTCACGGGCCCGGTGTTGATGCCAGTCCCCAGCTGACACCTTGGACACCAACAGCTGATACTCTGGATCTTCAGCGCCAACCTGCCGCACTGTGGTGTCATCCAATATGATGAGCTCGTCTATGGCTAGGGCGCTGACAGTTGCAGCAGCTACGGCTACCTCGAGGTCGTCCGCTTGTTCCTCATCCGTGGCATCAGGCCCCCCAAGCACTGGATAGCGGGACAGGAAGTCAGCAGCACAGTTACGTTTTCCTGGCAGGTATTTAACTTGAAACTTGTACTGCAGAGTCTTTTCCTTCAAAGAGAAGAGCCTTGGGTTGACTATGTCCTTCAATGCTCTGTCGCTCAGGAGTTTCACCAGCGGCCTATGGTCGGTGATGACCACCAGGTTTGGGCAGCCGAGTAGGAAGAGGCACGCCTTGCGGAGACACCAGGCCACTGCCAGGGCTTCACCCTCAACCTGTCTCTGCGGCTGTCAAGTGACGGCTGCCACAGAGTCAAAGGCGCCACCCACTCTTGCAGCAGAACGGAGCGTCATTTGCTGGGCATGAGCAGTATTGTTGGAGTACCACAAAACCGACACCTATTTTACTGAAGTCAGTGATGGCGATAGTTGGTTTGTCCTTGTCGTAGAAGGTTAAGCCGTCCTTTGCCAGCTTGCATATGATCTCCTTGGCTTCTAGAAATTTCTGTTGCAATTGCGTGTCCCAATAGACCTTCTTGCCTTGTGGTTTGCGGAGTAATTCTCTGAACGGCTCCATGACAGGTGCTGTGGCGAGGAACGGTGCCAGCTGATTTACGAAACCATGCCACGAGCGAATGTCTGTTAGCGTGGGTGCCTCGAGCATGTTGAACTTCTGAATGGCAGCCAGTCACTCATCTGTGGGTTTGTAGGAATCCCACCCTATGTGGAAGCCCACGAAGTCAGTCTCCCTCCTGCCGAACTTGAATTTTTCTGGTTTAAGTGTGACGCCTTTTCTTGCGCACGTCCCCAGGTACTCGTAGGTATGCCAGAACGAGTCCTCCACACTGGTGTCGTAGAGTAGCGTGTCATCAATACACTTCAGTCTCCTTGTGACTCCCGCGATGGTGTCGTCGTACCTCCTAGTGTACGCATCCGGGGCCGCACAGTGACCCATGGGTGTCCTCAGATACCGGTAACGGCACCAAGGGGTAATAAAGGTGGTGAGCCTCCAGCTTGATTCTTCCAGCTCCACCTGATGGAAACCCCAGTGAGCGTCAGCCGTTGTTTTGTACACGTGGCGAGGAATACTGGAGACCATGTCGAATGGCGTGCGAGTGTGGTGGGTCTCCCTACGGCAGGCTGCATTCAGCTGTTGGTAATCAATGGTGCGTCGTGGCTTGCCAGACTTTTTGGCGACCACCACCATTCTGGTGCACCACTCTGTCGCCTCGCCAACTGGTACCAGCTCAATCACCCCTCTTGCTACGTCCTCATCCAGCTGCCGCTTCACCTCAGCTTCCCAGTGCCTTGGAACGGGCGCTGGCGTGTGACAGGCATAGGGCTTCGCACCTTCAATCAGGTGGAGTTGATGAGTAAGACGTAATCCGTGAGATTACCATCACAATTAGGCACTGAAAATCACAGTCCGCCGCACACTGTGCCGAGCGCACAAAGTACTCACTTATAGACTCGTCGGGTAGTTGGCTGATGGCGAAGAACCTGCACCATTCCGCAGCTTGATTGTCGCCTGGAGCGCAAGGCGACCGACTGTATCCAAGGCTTCCACTGCTGACAGTCCTTGCCACTCCGCCACGGTAAACTTTGCATCCAAAGCGCGCTGCAAGGCTGGGGTGCAATAGAGGCGTATATGCAGCACTGCCTCTTCTCGTCCCCATCCGTTGAGCTCCAGCCAGCATTCCATAGATCTCCTCCAGGATCTGAATGCTGCCATAGACATGACAGCCTCACACTTCTCAGGCGCTGCCGACGCAGGTGGTCTGAGCGGAGGGCGCTGACTAGGTGGGAGACTGACCTGCTGCTGCAAGGCAACAATGGCTTGAGTTTGCGCCGTCAGCAGTTGTTGAGCCTACTCAAGAGCCGTAGGTGCCCGCTGAGGTCAGCGACTAGACCTTGGTGTAGTGGGGAAGTAGGGGCGTCGGGATCCCATATACGGGGGATGAGTAAGACAGTCAGACTCCCATTAAAATGTGGCTGGGGTGTGGCCATCGTGGGGAATACCAGTGTTACAGATTTGCCACGTGTCGAGATTTGCCGCGCAAATTCAAATCAATTTCGTATTTAAAAAATATATATGAGGCCCGAATCGTGTATCTGGCAACATCATCTGTCATATGTGAAGTTTTCTTGAGTGATAAGATACATTATCCAGAACGAAAGGGAAATTCATTAATAGGTACTGCTTTTTATTAGCAACACTAAAATATGTATGCCACGTTTCTTTATATGTTTATATATATCTTATCCATTATAAGTTTACTGTTTATTCATACATTATAATACTATGAATAAACGTGTATGCATATTTCCTGATCATGTCTGCCATGGTTTTCCTTACATTGAAACATTTCTACAATGCGGATTAAAAGACACGTGGCAGGGCTGTAAAAGGGTATTTCCCGACTGTTTCCGCCCCGACTGTTTCCGCTCGCCAACCACATTTTAAGGCGAGTCTGACTATAGTGTATGCTTCCTTTACTGTGACTCAGAGCAGACTCCCTACATAGATTGCTGCCGGCCAGTCCTAAGCCGATGCAGCCCAACATCTCGTACAATGTTTTAATTACCAACCACTTCACCAACCTTTCCACTGGTGTTTACCGTAAGCCTACGTTTACCGGCCTACACTGTTAAAAATTTCCGTTTTTTTACAGACTTTTTACTTGTATATACCAACAGATAAATCACTGTAATTGAAAATACAGTTCAGACCGTTGTATGCGATAAGCATTTTTCTTTTAATGTCCTTATCTCTTTAAAGAATTCATTGATAAATGTTTACAATCTATAAAAAAAGGATGTGACTAACCACCAGGACATCTTATTATAATCAAATAGTGCTTGATTATGATAATATGATATACAGGAAAATAACTGTATTTCAGAATACATTTCGACTGTAAATGGTATAGATTACCCAGCAAACATTTTAACGATGGGCCGATGATGGCCAGCATCGGCAATCCGAATTTGCTTGTATTGGTCCTACGCCGTAAAGTTCATCTGCCGGTATCGGGCTGATTTATTAAAGTTATCCGCATGCACCGTGGCAGGCAGCGGCCCGATTAATTTTCTATATCGGCCTGACTGCGTACTTGATAACAGGCCATAATATTTTTCCCATTTCATCCCAATTCAGTAACCCCATCCACTGGCCAAAATATTTTTCTATACTGGGCCAATACTGTGATTGGTATTGTGGCCATGCTGTGCAATGCTCCCCCTCTTCTACCTTTCAGTGTGAGTTAAAATTTTTCACTGATATTTTTCCTATAATTTTAGTCTGAGAACCATCTCATAAACCAAAATTATTTGAGACTATACTTTACCAATATGGTTCTATCTTGATATAAACAATTTGAGAACTAAAATATAATTATAATTCATTCATGTTAAGTAGATACCATTATCATTTATAAATATGGTATCTCCTTAACAAGAATGAATTGAAATCAGATTTTATCAAATTGCTTATATCAAGATAGGACCTTGCTGGTAAAGTATGTTCTTTCAAAATAATTTTGATTTATAAGATGGTTCTCAGACTAAAATAGTGGAGAAAAAATTAATGGGAAATCTAAACAATTAACAAAAAGTTTTGGGATATAACAGCTGTTTCTTCCATTGTTTTGTTGATGTAGAATCTTAAATGCTATGACAACTTTGTCTGTGGAACTTTAGTACTTCATACTTGAAAAAAAAATACAGGAAATATATTTTTCTACGATTAGGTAAGGATTAATACACCTCATGAACAATCAAAACAAAATTTTTTTTTCTCAATAACTTATCAGTTATGAAGCACTAATTAATAGCCCACAAGGACAACTTCTCGGCTTTACTTACACTTAAAGGGGAACCGTTTCAAATATACTCTTAGCCTCAGAATGCATTCCTTATTTTGTAGATCTTTACATTATATATAGAAAATTATTTATAAAAAAAATTCAAGAGGAATGGAAAATATAAATTGATTTATAATCAATATTTTTAAAGATAATACAAGCTTCTTCACTTGAGATATTCTAGTCCTTGGACATTCGACGAGAACGTCCACCACATCCGTCAGCTGCATTTCTGAAGTACTTCATCAAGCCCTTGGCAACCTCTTCTTCAGTGGCCTGAAAGTGCTTGTTGTCCAGCAGCACCCCTGTAAAGTCAAGCAAGATGTATCTTATTCTTAATTTGTCATGTGCAACTGTTGAAAACGCATATGAATACATGACAGGTTAGAATTATCTCCAAATACAACTATGCAATCTATGAAATGTAAGATGAGAACAGTTGTACCTCGAGAAATGTCAGGTGTAACTACAGCAAATACGAGTAACTTAAGTACAAATATTGTCAAACCACATTCTTTTTTTTTTTTACATTCTTTAAAAAACATACTTATATCAAGGGAATAATCCTGGCAGTGAAAATATACATGAATAAAGAAATGAAAGACATATCCTGTTTCAAACTTCTTCAATATATACTATAAAAATCATCAATTAAAGGATATTGTTTAGACCACAATACCACGTGTAACTTACGTGTGATCAACGCGCAGAGATGTGTGGCTTTGAAGCCAGTCTTGTTTTCATTGGCTTTGGTCTTCCAACCCATACGGCCTTTTATAATATGGTGCATTTTTGCAGGTGAGATATTTACGTTCCCTAATATAGAAATCCCTCTAGAATATCAGTATTATCACCCTGAAGGGAAGGTTGTCAATAATATGTAAGTGAATTTAAGTAATATTTACCAGTATAGGTGAAATAAGGAAGTGAAATATGGCCTCATGGTCACTCGCCTTCCCGAAAGAAACACGTACTAATATGGTGCATTTTTGCAGCGGTCGCCACGACAACACAAATACACAGTGAACACTATCACACTATGTAACTCAGTGGAAACCAAGGCCAAAGTGGGGATTATGCCTAACAAAATATATTGTCCTTTGTTAAGAACAGTGACCACGTGTGACCCCACGAGGTCCATGTTAACCAGTTATTGCAGAGAATAGAAGAGTATTAGGGGCCTTTAGCTTACCTCATATGGGAATACAGAAAATAAGCAATATGTCAATAGTGGGCAGCCATCCGTAGTTTCGAGTAATTATGATGTTAGTTTTTTCGATCAACATCCTAAGAGCCGGTTATTTAACCACTCCTATTAATCATCCAAATTAATAATAATATGCCCGGGAAAATATTTTCCAAAGTGGGAGGGTTGGAAAATTGTAGATTTCGAGACAAGAGGAATATAACGTGTGTGACTTTGTATCAAATTAGGAAAGTTATCGGACCTAGTTTGTACCAGTTAGTCAGCTCAGGTGATTCTTTCACCTATTATAGATGGATAATACTAGTGGGAGTAATTAAAACTGGAAGAATGAAATATACTTGATATCAAAACTTTACTAATCAACTCTTTGAATTAAACCCTAGTGGCTAGCGGTCGGGCATACCAGCTCAGGATCCCACGTTCGAGCCTCGGCACGTGCTGGCCACTTTTCTTCGTTACTACCGCCGAGTGGCCTAAGATCACCCACATACTGCCATAACACCATCCTCGCCGGGACTGCAACGTTATATGCGCGAGGAGCTTCCGCTGGCAGCATGAGCCTGTAGTGACAACACACATACACACACACCTACATACCCAGGTGCACACACACCCAGAGCCTATAATTACTTCCCTCGAGACCAAGGCTGAGGTCGAGATTAACGTGACCTCACCTCACCTGACCACCAGGTCTGCGAGCCCAATATAAGCTGCCACACACACACACACACACTAGGTCAGTCAGCCAACCATCAGTCAACCGCCAGTCTACCACCACACACAGTCCAGGCAACACCTCCAGAATAGCGTCTGGGAGCCCCACGTCGGGGCTCCCCAGACAACAACACTCACGCTCACCTTCCTTGAGCTCTGTCTACGTGTGTACAACCAACGCTGCAGCAATAAACCAACTAAGCCACATTCGTCTGTTGTCTAACCTTTGTGTGTACGCTCCAGCAAAAGCTCTACAAGCCTATCAATAAGAAGAAACAAGGCGTCACTTAAAGAATCTAACCCGCGCTACTAACGGGCGGAGGCCAACCATCTAAGGTCTCCCTGAAGCCTACCGGCGCCATTTGTAAAAGTAACGGAGGTGCTCAACACTCTTGAAACAAGGATATGAAAAACATCCAACGTTCTCACGTGTCCTGTGGAGAACTCAGCCTACTCTACCAAAAGTTTTTAAGTATTCTTTCTTTTTATTTTGGATTGTTGATTTAAAATAACTTCCCTTAAGGTAAAATAAATCTCACAAAGGGCCCCCATGCCCCTTTACAAAAAACCTTGGGTGGTGGCAGCAAGTTTAATGATATATAAGGATTTTAAAATAGATTTAAAATAAAGTAAATACAAAGAAAAACGGCCAAACCCGGCACCACACTTGAATGCTCGAGGATTCCTGGGACAGCGTGGTCGTATATGTCCTGCTTCCCCACAATTGTGACAAGTCACGGTTGAGGGAGTCTGACTCCCAGGAGAAGGTAGAGACTGGAGTAGAGTAGCAAGTCGAGGGGAGATTTTCTTAGCGTTGTTGTAGGAAGAGACCTTAGGATAGGCGTTGTGGGCGGATGCCCAGTCATCCGCTAGTTGTATTGCGTCCTTCAGCTTGGTAGGCCTTCTTTCCTTGATGAATAGGCGTATTTCTGGTGATAAGGAGGACAGAAATTGGTCAAAGATGATAAACTCCCTTAAATCATCATAAACATTGGCCACAGGGGAGGACTCAACCCAAGAATCAAACATCCTCGATAACTGGGTAACGAACTGATGGTAGTTCTGTCCTACTCTAATCTTGTTTGACCTGAAATCCACCGGGTAGCCATCTGGAGTTTTACTGAAGCCTGTTAACAAGGCTTGCTTCAGTAACTCGTAATCCTCAGTAGTGGATGACGGAAGGGACGTGTAGAGCTCGGCAGCTTTACCAGTAAGAAGGCAACCCAGACGAACGGCAAAGGTATCTCTGGGTAAAACCAGCATCTCGGCCACACGCTCAAACCTAGTTAAATAGGTGGCAATGTCCTCTTCATCTTTGTATGGTGGTAGACTAGGTCTGGAAACAGGATCATGTGATGGTAGGACTGAGGGCTTACCTTTAGCTGCAATTTCTGCCAGCTTGATCTCTTTCTCCCTCTCAGCTTGTGCTTGTCTTTCTTCTCTTTCCGCTTGTTTTTCTTCTCTTTCAGCTTCTCTTTCTTCTCTCTCCTTCTCTCTCTCAGCTTGTCTTTCTTCCCTTTCGTGTTTCTGTTGTTCTACGATCCACTGGCCAATTTCCTTGCCCTGCAGACCGAGGGCTTCACCCTGCTCCTTCAGTTCTTGAAAGGAAGACATGGAGAAGACCAAACAGAGAACACAACACAAAACAAAAATTGGGCAACACCTCATGCAAAATCTGGCAAAAGCAAGAGTTTGACAGCAATCAAAACACTCTCAGAACATTACTCCCGGGCCTCGGGCAGCAACGGCGCGCAGCAGCGACTAATAGATTACAACCCACAATCTGTAAAAAGATAATAAATAATTGGTAGTTCTTATCCTGGCGAGGTCGCCAATATGTCAGGGCCGAGGTGACTGCCAATTAATATTATGCTTCTATAGAGTTGTGGGGAAGAAAAATCATGGAGTATGATACCCTGAATATATTTACACACACAATAATAGCAAACAGTAGGCTAACAGCCAAAATAAATCACCAACGACGATCTCCTCGTAAACAATTACCAGAGCAGGGGTATGGCACCCAAATAACTCCAGTATATATATATAACTCAAGTGTATATATATATATATATATATATATATATATATATATATATATATATATATATATATATATATATATGGACTCTTACGGCCATATGTTATGACAAATATAGGGTCTATATTCTAGGTCCTATAGTCAATTCATTATCTTAATAAATAATAATGACATATAGGGATCGCGAAATACACACAATAGCAGACTAAAAAATAGTATTGGAGTTTTTTCCAAAACTATTTCCAATAGTATTTCACAAAGTATAGGGCTTTGATTACTTTTAAAAATAATGAATTGACTATTATAGAGCCTAGAATATAGACCCTATATTTGTTGTAACATATGGCCGTTAGATCATCGATCTGGATCTGAATCTGATCTAAATTCGCGTATGAATGTTGTCTGTTATAACCCTCCTCCCGGTCTAGATTAGAAAGACCATGATTCAGGTCAATCAGATCATTGGAATTCTGATCTCGATGGTAAATAGAACATGGGTCGTGCGACTAAAATCGGTAATATGAAACGGATCACCGTACATGGAAGAGGCTTATTATAGGAAACAAAACAGAAAACGCTTACCTACTGAGATAAGGAGGATGCGATAAGATGGATGATGATTGACCATGGGCTTAGTAAATCAGAGGGAAGGCCACAGAAGGAAAGAAAAAGGAATAGATAGTATTCACATGACGTCACGCATTTCTTTGGGGCCATCTTGTTGGTCCAGGCCGCCAGTAACCAAACACAGCTGATAAATACTCAAGCACACCAGGACCTTCCTCCAAAGGACAGGTCAACTTAACAGGATCTGATCCACTCACTCATCTGCAACCTGCACTTTTGGGGCACTAGAGGATGTGGCACCACAGCCTGCACGGCCCCAGCAAATTCCCAAGAAGAAGAGGAAGAAGAAAGAACAGCTGATAGGCCAAAACATGTAGTGATTGTCACAAATTGACACAATGGTGTACGCATGCACTATATATGGTTGTACCAACAAGGCATGCGAGCCTATAAAACGTAGCTTTCACGGCGTACCGGTTGTAAGAACCCATGAAGGCAGCCAAAGTGAGGAACTCAGTAAGAGGCGGCGAGATCTATGGATCGCCAGGATTAACCGCAAGGACTTTGCCCCAACCAAACACACTAAAGTGTGCTCCGATCACTTCATAGCAGATGTGTAGCTTTGTAGTCCTATCCATTATCAATTTCGAAAGACCTAACCAGATCTAGATATAGATTTAAATCTAGCCTAGGCCTGGATCTAGATCTAATGTTAGCATGGTTAGTTGTAAGTTCTAATGTCGTTAGTCTTGCCTTGATGTTGAATCTGCCCATTTTTAGATTAATATCTAACTGCTA
>JAPQNM010002614.1:70000-72500 GCA_029783475.1 Metacarcinus magister | reverse complement strand
AATTACATATACACTGTCTTCAGGAAGGAAGGAAGGAAGGAAGGGAGGGAAGGAGGGAAGGAGGGAAGGAGGGAAGGAGGGAAGGAAGGAGGGAGGGAAGGAAGGAGAGAAGGAGAGAAAGTATTATAAATTTTGTACTTAATTGTGGCTGCGTCAACTTTTCATTTTAAATATATATAAAAAAACAAGACATAGGCAGCCATCTTTGTTTGTGTGTATATATGTATGTATGTATGGGCGGTGCAGGTCACTTACATATGTACGTGTGTGTGTAGGTACGTGTGCATGTGCATGTGCGTGTGTGTGTTCACTTTTAACACTATCATAGTTATAATGGCTTACTATCGATAATAATTACAGTAGTAGTAGTAGTAGTAGTAGTAGTAGTAGTAGTAGTAGTAGAAGTAGTAGTAGTAGTAGAAGTAGTAGTAGTAGTAGAAGTAGAAGTAGTAGTAGTAGTAGAAGTAGTAGTAGTAGTAGTAGTAGTAGTAGAAGTAGAAGTAGTAGTAGTAGTAGTAGTAGTAGTAGTAGTAGAAGTAGTAGTAGTAGTAGTAGAAGTAGAAGTAGTAGTAGTAGTAGTAGTAGAAGTAGTAGTAGTAGTAGAAGTAGTAGTAGTAGTAGTAGTAGTAGTAGTAGTAGTAGTAGTAGTAGTAGTAGTAGTAGTAGTAGTAGTTAATCTGTATAAATGAATGAACACCTAATATACTTGTAATATACATTATACATACATATCTATACTTATTTACAAGGAAGAGGAGGAGGAGGAGGAGGAGGAGGAGGAGGAGGAGGAGGAGGAGGAGGAGGAGGAGGAGGAGGAGGAGGAAGGAGGAAGGAAAGAGATGGATTGATATATATTTAGTTTGTCCTTTCATTCTCTCTCTCTCTCTCTCTCTCTCACACACACACACACACACACATTTTTGAACATAATAATTTGAGTTTTTTTCCCAAATTTCTGTATCAAAATAAATTATAGTAATATTTTCTATCTTTTTTTCTTTCTTTCTTTCAATCATTTATAATTCGTATGATTTTTTTTATATTATATTATATTAAAAAAAAAAATATCTGAGGACTATTTTTGAATGATATTTTTTTTTTTCTCGTTTAGGTAAAAAATTATAGGCACTATCTTGTGTACGTGTGTGTGTGTGTGTGTGTATGTACGTGTGCGCGTGTGTGTGTGTGTGTGTGTGTGTGTGTGTGTGTGTGTGTGTGTGTGTACGTGCGCGTGTGTGTGTATGTATAACTTTCCTATACATCACTAAAATAAAAATATATAAACATAAGACAACATTAGAGAGAGAGGGAGAGATGGAGAGAAAAAAGAGAGAGAGAGAGAGAGAGAAGAGGGGAGAGAAGACTTTATATTTATTAACATTTCCTTCCTATCCTATTTTTCAAACCACCACCACCACCACCACAACCATCATCATCATCATCATCATCAGCTTTGTTATTGTTATGATATAGTTACCCCGTTAAAAAGGCATTTCTAAAACCATCACAATAATTATCATCATCATCATCATCATCATCATCAGCTTAAAATATAGACGCCATGATCTATAATTAATAAGTAAGGCATTCGTAGTCTCTCTCACTTCCTTTATTCTTTGTATTTTCTTCTTAATTATCCTTCGTTGTTTATTATTATCCTTCCTTCCTTCCTTAACTTTCTTTTTCATTCTCTTTCTAATAATATTTTTCTCTCAAAAACACATTATTATTATCAAACACACATTCTTCTTTTCCTCCTTCTCTCCATCTCTCCTTCCTTCTCTCTCTCTCTCAATTATCACCCCCCCCGCCCCTTGCCCCGCCCTTGCAATAGTAATAGTAATAGTAATAGTCCACCATCACACTACCTCACATTACTGCATATCTATAGGTCAAAATGGGCGTTACATAGGCGTAAACTCAGCCCACCACGCCCACCACAGACCCGCCCACCACGCCCACACCTTACCATAGGGTGTAATGGGCGTATTTCAACCCCTTACACACTGCTATGGGCGTGAGTTTAAGCCTCAGAGATATTTCCAGGTTTGGGTATGTGTTCCAGCCTAGCACACCGTTTCCAGGGACATTTCCAGCCTAGCACACCGTTCCAGAGATATTTCCAGCCTAGCACACCTTTCCAGGGACATTTCCAGCCTAGCACACGTTTCCAGGGACATTTCCAGCCAGCACACCCTTTCCAGACACATTTCCAGGCCTGGGGGTGTGTTCTAGGCTAGCACACCCTTAGAGTTATATATCACTGGAAGAGGAGGAGGAGGAGGAGGTGAAGAGAGAGGTGTAGTGTATATACTGGCAGCACTGTTCTGTTTCTATACCTGTTAACCTGTCTGTTTATCTGTTAATTAACGTGTCTATCTCTTTATAAACCTGTTAAGTAATCTGTCTGTTTCTCTGTCTCACTGTTAATTTACCTCTCTGTTTTAGGGCTTAGGGCTGAGACGCAATTTGAGGCTGCGTAACTTTTGGCAGAAGAAGC